>OY101447.1:68803495-68963912 GCA_956483635.1 Panzeria rudis
AAAACAAAAAATAGGAGTTTTTATTAAAAATAAAAACAGTGACCTTGAGCCCAAATAATAAATAGTATTTATATTATTGCAATGGTTACTGTACATATTATTGCCGCTTCGGCCTATACTATTGCAATAAATGGCACAATACTTTCAAACAAAAATATTGCACAATTTTCCAGACAGTGAAAAAAATGGGTGCCCTTGTGGCTGAGTGGTAGCGATTGTTAGTCTATCAATCCAGAGATCGTGGGTTCGATTCGCGCCATAGACCCTGTGTGTTTTCTACAGACAAGGTAGTCGCTTTCGCGGGGTTGTTTGTTAAAAAAACAGCACTGAAACAATGCTTGCCAAAAAATACACGTCGTTTATGCACAAAATTACCAAAGCAAAAAATAATCAGCTGGACGTTTGTGCTGCCACCTGTATACTTATTACACCATGGATAAAATAAAAAAAAAACTCATAATTGTTGCCTCTTTCTCAAACGGGAGCTCCCAACAACTGATTAGGGGAAAAAAGCTAATTTTTAACACTAATTTTTCTTCATCTCTGTTTACTTTGTGGCACCAACACTAACAACCCAGTAAAAAAAATTCATGTTTTTTGAAGCACTAAAGAAATAAAGAGCTTCATAATTCGCTTTAAAATATGAGCTTGTTTAGAAGCTGATTTCATAGCGTCACAACAATGCAGGTTTTGAAGCGAGAAAAGTATTTGCTTTTTACTTATACAAAAGCTTCGTACACAAGCTATACAAAAAAGCTGATTTTATAGTGCTGATCCAAATCAGGTTTTTAAGCGAGAATGAAGAGTAAGTTTATTCGAGTTTCTTGAATGAAAAAAGGGTTGAAAGCTTTTATAAATTTTAACACACAAATGTCAACAAAATTAACAAGTTATTTTAAAATTACAGCAAATTACAAAGCAAATCAAAAAATTAATATATATAAAAATGTTTGTGTGTGCAAAAAAATTATATTTTAACGATTTTTCAAGTGCAAAAATTATGCTCTTTGATGCGTGTTGAATTGCCTCTCTCAAGTTTGTTGAATACGCAAGACCCAAGGTGGATTTATACAGGTGATATTATAAGCACAGCTGTTGTACTTTTTTTCCGCAAATTAGATGCTCGTATGTCAAAATTTGTATACGTTGACATAGGGGCTGAGATGTCAAATGTTATTGTAATGTTGTAGTTGTTTTAGAATCAAAACCACCTGATAAAATTAATTCACCTTGGCAAGACCTATACGTGAAGAGAGTTGTCAATTTTTTATTGACAGGTCGAGAGTTGGAAATCTACGTATTTATCTATGGTTATAAGTAGCGTATGTGACAATTTTTTCAAAATATAATTGTTATTTTATTATTTATGCCATTTTTTCATTTAAGGATATATGAGGACACAAATCCTTGCGCCGATATAATTTTTATATGCCTTGCCAGTATAAACAAAAGTGCCAAATCTTATCGGTCTACAATAACTCTTTCTATTTTTTACCGGTAAATGTATGGAACAATGCCACTGTGCGGCGCAGCATTTCATCTTAGGGCAGATGAAAGGACAGAATGATATTGTTAAACCGGCTCCAGTACCTATATGAATCCAGAATATATATACTTCATGGTCTCAGAAATGGTAAAGTTACGTATACTTTGGGAGCATATTTTTGAATTTTTGTTGTATATTTAACGCGCATGACATTTTTTATTTCACAGTTGCTGATTTCTTCCATTGGGGTTATTTGAGAAGTAAAGCCAAAGAGGTCAAACCTAACAAGATTACAGATTTGAAGAAAATTAACCGACATCAAACCTGCGCTTTGCACAAATGTCATCGAAAATAATGAAATCGCATTATGTCATGCCATATGAGTCGGACGAACATTTGGCCGACATAATAATTGTAATAAATTTGAAATGAAAATTTTATAAAAGATTGACGTTTGTTTATAAAAATTTATAATTTTCTTAATAATTTAATGTGGAAACTCAAATTTAATCACCCTATAGAAGCAGGTAAATGTTATATATTATATAAATATGTAATCTTTTTTGTTGGGCACCGGTTGGACACACTTAAAATATTTATTTTGCATATTATTATAGTATGAGATCTCAGCTTTATACCAATTTTTATAATAAAATTAAAATTTTTTCAAACCAATTTTGGTACGAAAATGAAAAATATTTTCCACTGTGTGTCGAGAAGATGGTAAAATTTGTTCCTTCCACCCAGAAGATAGAAAATAGTATTGCCCGACGATGTACAATACATACTATAATATATTTAATTATAATTACAATCATTATTTTTCAATAAAATTTTCAAGTAAGATAGAAAAGTGTGGAAGCAAAGTTCTATATCAAATAGGTATTAGATACAAATTTTTGTAAAACTAGTTTTTATTAAAAATTATTATGTTTTTTATTAAGTTTTGTATATATTCTGCTTAAAAAAATATTTTAGTCGGGTTTTGTTCTATTGTAAGGAAAAAGATATATCTATTTTATTACAATATTACCAATTAAAAATTAAACACTAAAACTCAATGAAAAACATATTTGAACTAAAAACAATTCATTATGTATTATGACATTTAATTTAAATTCTAAGAGAATTATGCAAACTAAAAAAAGAGTTATTAAAAAATTAAAAATCACACTTTCTTGTATTTATTGCAGGCAGTCCTTAAGTTAACACTTTAAATTATTATTATTAATAATAAAAAAATACTCAACTGCTTTGAAATTAATTACAATTATAACAATTAAAATAAAGGAAATACTTAAAACAAATAGATTCTTAATTCTTTTGATTATAAAAACGGCTTATTAAGGCCGGACTATAATATGCATGTCTTGGCTTAAGCTAGCTTAAGCAACTGAGCGAATGCATATAAATTGTATGTGGTAAACTGCAATGTACCATGCATGATCCAATAATACAGGTCGTGTTTAAATCACATATATTTCGACGCGTTGGCTGTCAATTTTTTTTAATCGTGTGTTTTTAAATGATTAGCAAGGCATAGAAACTTTTATGTGACAATAAACAAGAGAAGTTATTTATTTTAGGCATATGAATTGTAATCACAGTTGTTAAAAGTACATTTTGAATAAATTTTCGTCTTCTGTTTTTGACAGATACGGCCAAACCAGGCGAATTGATATTGTGTTTGTTGTATTATTACCACCAGCTGAACAATTAATTCGCCTTGGCAATGTACTTAACAAAAAGTTTCGTAAAATTTTGTCAATTGTCATTTGCTTAAGCCAAGATACATTTATTACAAGGTACTGGCAAGAATAAAACAAGTACAACAATACAAAAACAGCATTGCTTTTTATTGTTGTTCCTTTCCTGCTTCTGTCAAAAATATGTATGATTTTCTTCACACTTGTTTTCTCTCACACATACACACACAGTTTGGTAGAAACTTGTAAACAAACGCACAAATATTGACAGAAGTAGGAAAAATTTGCAGAAAACATATGTTTTTTTCAAAACTACCTAGTAATTAATCTACCTTGGCTTAAGCAAAGAGCGAAACTGAACGCACATTCCGTAAGTAATCAGCTGTTTGTACATTTTATTAATACATACATTGTTGCCACCACCGAAAAAATTTTTTAACCGAAAAAATTTATTACATATGTACATGAGAAACAATAACCAAAATGTGAAAGTTAAAAAAAATAATTCATAAAATATTTATGTAATAAAAATAACAAAACCTACCCCGTCTTGACTGGCAATAATTATCTTAACAATAAAACAAAAAGCCGTCAGAATAACGCAGCAATATTGATTAAGGCTATGATTCACCATCAGACTCAGTCGTTAGAACTATCAAAAAAAAAACTCATGCGTCCTCAAGAAATATGATAGTGTGGCCTAAAAGTGAATATGTGTGACAGATTTTTTGCCAAGTGTGTCCGATTTGCAAAGATTTTGCGTTATTGAAATCCGATTCTACTTTAATTTGAAAATTTTCCGTGGAGAACGGACTTAATTGTGAATTGGTGGTCAGTTCTTTAATTTATGCATTTAACAGGTAGAACAAATCTTTCCTAGTATGTAATCACTAAACACACAACTTTCGGGTATGTTCTGTATTATATGCGGAATTAAAATGTTCGGAATTATCGAAGTATTGTGGTTGCAAAGTACTATTTATACCAACAATGCTATGACAATTCCGAACACTTTTATTCCGCATGAAATACAGAACATGCCAGTTTGTAAACAATGTTTTGAATTTTGAGCGAAAATAGAACTGGAACTGGATTATAATTCCATTTCCAATCCAATTCCGTATCGGATTCTACGAACAAGCAGAATGTCTGCTTTGTTAATTAGACAGATGCTTAATATAGTTGTTGTATGTATGTATATTATTTTAAATTAGTTGACGAAATATGTAAAATAACATACATAAATATTTCCAAAACATGTGTTTTTCATCCTTTTTGTGTGATATTGTTGCACCAACGACACACTTTGTTTTATTCAGAAGAAAATCTGACAGAATTCTATAAGATTTTCCTGTGATCCTGTGATTAGTGAATAATGGCCTTAAGCAAATGCAACGCTGCATACATACATTCATGTAAGTTCGATAATAGTCAGCTAAAAGGGTTTTCTAATTTGCTTAAGTATTTGACAGGCTTTTCGTTAACTTTTGACATTATCTTAAGCCAGGTTATGCATATTATAGTTGGGCATTTAGAATAAAAATATATAGTTTTTAAACCAAATACCAATCAATTAGAGTTAATTTTATTCGTTGATAAAATATTTTTCGTTTTTATTTTTTGTATATATAAAAAAATTTGTAATAAATATTTTACAATTTTTTAACTAACTAAATACATTTATTTATGCAGTAATGGAATTCACAACGTGTACTAACTGTTGTATCGGTTGTAGGTACTGTTTTTTTTTAATTTAAAATTGTTGTAGATATTGTATGCGAAAATACGCAAAGAACAATTATATTCTAATACATGTTTTCTAGTAAAAAGCATCCACCTTCATAACTGGTGACAGTAAACAAGAACGCTGATGAGACGATGTAGCGGCATGTTGAAATCAGTAGTACTGATCCGTTCTACTAATCTGATTTGAATATTCCAACACTCCACTCTTAATAAAAATAGTTTGAATTTACATTAATTCAAATATTGAACTAAAAGCCGAAATAAGAAATTTCAGACTTATTTTCAAATCAAAAAATAAAATTACGTAAAAAACAATTTTTAAAACTTGACACATAAAACCGATACAACTATTAGTACACCCTTGTGAGTTCCTTTATTATGTTCAACATATGAAATCAAAATTTGTCATAAATTCTTTATGTAGTCAGCATTGCAATTTGAAACACATTAAGTGGCATATTTTTCGAAATCAACTTTATTCTATTTTGAGGTCCTGATCGATATAAATTTCATGAAAATACAACTATTAGTACACCCTTGTGAGTTCCTTTATTATGTTCAACATACGAAATTAAAATATGTCATAAATTCTTTATGTAGTCAGCATCGCAATTTAAAACACATTAAGTGGCATATTTTTCGAAATCAACTTTATTTTATTTTGAGGTCCTGATCGATATAAATTTTATGAAAATACAACTATTAGTACACCCTTATGAGTTCCTTTATTATGTTCAACATATGAAATTAAAATATGTCGCAAATTCTTTATATGGTAGCATCGCAATTTAAAACACATTCGGCCATTTCACAAAGTTCAATTCCGTTCGGAAACGGAACTCAATCAACCCTAATATGTCAAGCCCTAGCTGCAGCATACCGCACCATAATAGCGCCGCCAACAGTCTGGACACACCTGACAAATTTGCGTATTTTAGTTTTCTATTTTAGACACCAGCTGCTAAAAAAATGGAGAAGGTTGAATTCCGTTTCCGAACGGAATTGAACTCTGTGACATGGCCGATTAAGTGACATATTTTTGGAAATCAACTTTATTCTACTTGAGGTCCTGATCGATATAAATTTCATGAAAATACAACTATTAGTACACCCTTGTGGGTTCCTTTATTATGTTCAACATATGAAATTAAAATATGTCGTAAATTCTTTATATAGTCAGCATCGCAATTTAAAACACATTAAGTGACATATTTTTCGTAATCAACTTTATTCTATTTTGAGGTACGGATCGATATAAATTTCAAGAAAATACAACTATTAGTACACCCTTGTGAATTCCTTTATTATGTTCAACATATGAAATAAAAATGTGTCATAAATTCTTTATGTAGTCAGCATCGCAATTTAAAACACATTAAGCGACATATTTTTCTAATTCAACTTTATTCTATTTTGAGGTCCTGATCGATATAAATTTCATGAAAATTATTATTTTTTATATTAGCCTAATCCCAATTGCAATTTACCATATAGTGCTTCTATAAAAATATGTTTTATTCGTTCCCTGAACAATTTAATTTTTGGCTGTTACTTTGTTTTGAAATTTTGCAGCTATACATCTGTGATCATAGTCAATAACCGCATAAGTCGACTTATGAAGAAATTGAGTTATGTATGCTACCATATTCTACTAACAAAGCTTCATATTTACATGAAATCCTAATTTTTCTAACGATGGTATTTCAAGATATATTTATAAAAACTTATTGACTTAAGTCGAAATGAAGACCACAGCATGTGCAATAAGGATTTAAATGGACTTAAGACCACATTTCTACAAAATTTTATTTTATTAAGATGACTTTGCTGTTTTTGAATTTTTTAAAACTAATTTATGTATAAAAAAAAGTTCTCTTAAGAGCCTAAGTAGAGATAAGTGATTATTGCAAATTGAGAATGTTCTAACTCAATGTATTTCAGCCAACACATTAAATGTTACTTTACAATAAAAGCCTAACTCGACATAATTTTTAAATTTGGGTATTTTACGTTTTCCGTAAATATACTATCTCTTTATTGAATATCTCCTAAAATAATGCAAATTTCATTACAATTTTTTAACCTTAGCATTGCGCTTTTAATAATATTTGAATTTGCATAAAATTTTTTTATAATGCGTCCTCTCATTTTTTCAAAAGCGCATCCGAATATAAAGTATGTGGTTTTTCTCGAAACAACCTTTTTGGACTTACGCGATTATTGCTTGTGACCACTGACATAATGTTTGTTAAGGTATGACCAGACATACCAAACATTTGACGAAAGATGCTTAACCACTATTTTCGGAAAATGTTTATGCCCTAATACATACATACCAAATTGAGGATCTTATTTTGTAAAACGCAACGCTAAGAGTTGGCAAATTTTGCGTGTGTTTTGTTTATATAGTTTAAAATTTTTCTATACAAAATTTATCAACGCTAAATGTTGCGTTTTACAAAATATGGTCCATAGGATGCGATTATATAAAATGTGGTTAATTAATATAAAAATATAGGTATATGTAGTACATATTGCATTTTATTTTAAGTAGACATAATGAGCATATGTTTAAAATCAAAGATACATAGTACCTATGTAAACATTCGTTGTCCTCGTAAAATATATTCTACGTCTGATCTTACCTTTAGATCAGCAATCAATTTTTTGGAAGCCATAACTCATTTCGTCTTATACTCTTTATTTAGTCATTAATGCGGCCCACCAATCCCAAGGTTTCGACTTTTTCTGAAGTCCGACTTATCGTAACGAATTCGTTGACATTTCGGTAGCTTGTCTGAAATCTGACTTTTCGTAACGAACTCGTTAAGACATTTCGGTAGTTTGTATGAAATCAGACTTGTCGTAACGAATTCGTTAAGACATTTCAGTAGTTTGTCGGAACAAATTTCTTTCGTATCTACACATCGTTTCGAATTCGTGCCGAATTCGTACCGACATCGTTGCGATTTCTTATCTACATACAGGCGTCTTAGATGTGACGATTTTACGTCATTTTGACGATTTTTTTAATGCAAATTCACCACAATGACGATTGACGATTTTTTCCCGTAAAACTCCTTACTATGTATGTATATAATATGTACCCAGCAAAAACTTGGTAATGAGTTGTCATTACCGAACAACATACTTTTCAACTATAAACTACATACTGTCTGAATTACTTTACAGTAGTTGAATAATTACTTACTGGTAATTAAACAAGCCATATATTCTCTTATTGGCAGAGTACTGCTTATCATACAGAGGATAAACAGTTCAACCCATGGGGAAGTAAAATAGATTTTTTAATTGAGTTCATGTTTGTGAAAATAGCTGTGCAGTAGCCTACTGAGTAAAACACTTGGCATAAAATAACACAATAGCTGAAAACGGCATAAGTTCAATGCTCAGCAGAGACATTTAATTTTTATTTTGTTTTGTGTATTCAATGCCATCTAAATATTGAAATTTATAACTTGTTATTTGTAATCAAATATGGTAAGTACTTGCTTCCAATAACATCGCCATGCTAAAGTAATTGGTTAAAATGCCAAAGTAGAAGTAGTGAAGGGTATGTTTTTTAGCATTTTAACTCATTACATTGCCATCAACATTTTTCCTGGGTATGTATATAATTTTTCAGAAAATGTTGGAACTACGATTTAGTGATTTTGAAGAAGTCAATCAAATCAAAAGCTCCAAATATATTTTTTTGCCGATAATATCGCTATTATATATTAAATATTTTAGTATATATATGCTGAAGTATTGGTAAGTTAGTTTTTTGACAAGTCCATGAATGATCAAGTCAGGAAATTATTCCTAAAAAGTTCAATTAGACTACCCAACAAAAATTTTGTTGGTAAAATTAAAATGCTAATAAACATACCCTTCACTACTTCTGTTTTTGCATTTTAACAGATTACTTTAATATGGGAATGTCATTAGAAGAAAGTACTTACCTCCTTGGCTTACAAGCAACAAATTGAAAATTTCCATATTTAGAAGTCCTTAAATACACGAACACCACAACTGTGTTAATAAGGGAATAAATAAATGGCTCGTTTATTTACTAGTAAGTAATTGATTTAATGACTATAAAATAATGCAGACGGTATGCAGTTTGTGTTGAAAAGTATGCTGTTTGGTAATTGCAATAAATTACCAAGTTTTTGCTGGGCATGTCGTATTTTTAATAATGTAGTTGGGCAATTCAAAGTAGTGCCATATCAGTCCTATTTTTCATATTTCACATTATTTTATGCATGCATAAAATTTTATTTAAAATTTTCAAACAAAAAATTAATAAAATGTTACACATGAATGGCATGTATTTTAAAATAATTGTATTTCATATTCTATAATTTTCTTTAAAATTTTGTTGTTACATCGCAAATTAATACGTGCCGATTTTAAAATTAGCTTTCCGGGAAAAATTAAAGAAATTATAATCGTTAAGATATAAGCTGTTCAAAGCATCAGGTACTATTTAAATACGATATAGAGAAATATGCAAGTTCGCTTTGAATTGCCCAAGTAAATAATTAAAGATAATATCAATTCATTGAATCATTTATAAATTATAATTTTTAAAAATTTCTCCTTTTCCAACTACATATTTAAATCGTCTCAGTAAAGCTACAGAAGTGCTCTTCTATTAGATGAAAGTTTATTTTCTTTTCTACAAATATGTACGTCAAAAAATCTACTTCTGGTTTTTTTAAGTATATCGAAAATATTATTGGGGATGACAAAAAAATAATTATTTTCAGAATTTGAGCCCTTATATTAATATTTAGAGGTTTTTCATCGCAATTTTTTTTGTCTACGCAGGTTTTTGGCTTTTAACTCCCAAGCCATCGATCAAAACGGAATTGACCTGGACACATCTTGAATGAAATTAAATGCTCTAAGAAAAAGGTGCTTGTCAAACTTTTTTTTATAATTTGTTGTTATGTATTAATGAAATAAGTAGACAACCACTAGTCAACATGTGTTTGTATGTGAAAACAATTTTTTGTCGCATAAACTTATAAGTCAACAATAGCTGAGTCTCGTATCCAGGCTGGGTCAAAAAATAAATAAATAAAAATAAAAAAATTAAAAAAATATAAGTCAAACATTATATGTAGCTACTTTTATATACTTTTTTACTACTTTTACCCTAAAAGCATTGTAATACACATAAAAACAGTATACGTAGTAACGAATTTAAGACAAAATAGTTTCTCTTTTACTAAAAATTTACTACAATGTGCTGGAAAAAATTTTGTAGGTAAATACATGATACAATAGTATAAAGGTAGAGCCCACTCGCTCTTTTCGTCGCCATATTAACCTTCTGACGTTTTTGCCGATTATGTTTTACTCTCAAAAATAGTGCTACCGTATTCATGTATAAAATCTCAGCTTTTTGTTTACTTTTTTGACTATTTGTTTTATTAACTAAAAATATTTCAAAACATTTTAATATTTATGTATTTTTTTAATTTTTAAACTATTTTTATATGTATGTATTTACAAGAATAATAAACGAGAAGCAATTACGTCAGAAGGAAGAACAACAGCAGCAGCAACAACAACAACAACAACAACAACAACAACAACAACAACAACAACAACAGAAGCTACAACACCAAGGATATGCTGGCCAAACGTTTGTTGGTAAATATTAAGGAAAAATTGCAAGGAAATTCCCAATCGCGCTTGATGCCCCGAATTGATGACAGGCTTACAAGAGGGTACAGAGTAAACAAGTCAAGCCCACAACTGGACATTAAAAAATACATCTACACGTTGTGTTGTAGACGGTATGACTCAAATCCTAAAATTGAAAGTGAAACTGCAGAGACCCTAGCATCAAAATTCTACGGTCTAATTTTAATGCAAATTATAAGACATAAAGATAACTTGTTTAAACATGTACAACAACAACAGCTTGATTTATCGTAGGCGGAGCTTACGTACAAGCAAAAGCAAAAATAGAAATAAGAGTTGGAAAAATTGGAATAAAGAATCAGAAAGTGAGATTTCGGCTCACCATATTGATAAAAGTAATAAGATAACTCATACGCAGCGGGAAAAGGTAATGAATAGTAAACGAGAAAGTCATGCAGAGAATATATAATATTTCATACCAGAATTCATTACTGTTACCAGAATTCATTACTGTTAATAGGAAAGTAATAAAT
The DNA here is from genome assembly GCA_956483635.1 of Panzeria rudis. Taxonomy (NCBI): domain Eukaryota; kingdom Metazoa; phylum Arthropoda; class Insecta; order Diptera; family Tachinidae; genus Panzeria; species Panzeria rudis. The sequence goes on from OY101447.1 coordinate 68,814,628, forward strand.
TATTTTAATGTGTCCGGCGAATGAATTCTATAATTCATTTTTTTAAATTCGTAATATAGCAATATTCAAATATGTATGTAAGTACAAACGAGGAAAGCACGAACAGTTGTTACGAGCAGAAACAATACATTCCTTCGTCGTAAGATGTGGCAAAGTACGTAGTAGTGAATGTGTAATTTTTTTGTGTGATAAAATTACCTTCTCGCTTCCAAAGGAATGCATTGTTTCGTTTTTTAAAATAATACATTATATCTTTCATTATATATGTAATCAATGACTACTTTTCCCGCTGGGTATTCTATTTCCTCATAAAATTTGGTTAAATATCTGATGTTTCATTAATACTAGTATCCACGATCAAACGTGGTAAAAGCGAACAAAGGACGCTGATGATGACAGCGTAGCGGCTGTCGAAATTAGTAGTACTAATCCGTTTTGCTAGTCTAATAGATATTCTAATATTCCACTCTTAAATATAATTTGAGATTACATTAATTCAATTATTGAACTTAAGCCGAATAATAATAACTTCCGACTTGTAAAAACAAACTTTAACTATGAATAGCTTTTGAACGAGTATATTTAGCTAAAAATGTTACGAAACTTTTTTGTAGAGAATTTAATTTTCTTTGAAAATATTTATTGGTTTTTTAATAAACTAGTTTTTATATGAATTACAAAATTCCAAAGTTTAGAAATCAGATTCTAAAATTAATAATTGAGTTATGAATTTTTAGTCGAACTGTATGGTTTTTATCCAAAGTTATTTAATTAGTTTGGCTTAAGTTCATTTTTAATTAAATCTTTCGATCAAATTATTTTTTATTTAAGAAAGAAATTCTAAAGCATGTGAATTGTTAATACATACATAAGTTCAGTATATTACTTTATTATTATTAGAAGTTGTATGTATTTTTAAAGAAAAATTTGGATGTACGGAGGGTTGAACTGACAACTGTTTCGTGACTACCAAGTCTACTCGTCAAAGTCCTTTACCTACTCTACCACTGACAATGGCAACAACACTATAGCGAAAATCCTACTAATTTTAGTAAGCTCAATTAACAGAATGTCGCCATCTTGTGGCGAGTCGCACCTATTAAATAACTTTTTCTAAATGTTCGGAACTTTACTAACTGCCTTTTCTTAGAATGTTCAACTATTCTAAGCTTTTTTCATTTCAGTCTTACGAGCGTGGAATATCATCGATATTCTCAAAGCTAGGACTTTTTGAACGTTTATTTTGCCCAAGTTTTTGGAACAGTAAAATTATACCAAGGTGAGGGACATGGTTATAAGAAAACGTTTTATCTGACAAAAAATTTCACAAGCACCTTTTTCGTAGATCATTTGATTTCCTTCAAGATGTGTTCAGATCTATTCCGTTTTGATCGATGGCTTGGGAGTTAAAAGCCAAAAACCTGCATAGACAAAAAATAAATAACAAATTGCGATAATAGATAGACCTCTAAATATTAATATAAGGGCTCAAATTCTGAAAATAATTCTTTTTTGCCACCCCAAATAATATTTTTGATATACTATGAATAGCTTTTTTTATTAATACTTGTTCTTTATACATATAATTGATTTTATTTATTTTTTTCAAAAGCCATGACGATTCTGACGGTTTTTTTCTTATTATTTTGACAATTTTTCGGGGAAAAAGCCTAACAGCCCTGTCTACATATCGTTACGAAGTCGTGTCATAATAAAATCGTTACGATGTCGTTAAGATTTCGGTTCCGACATCGGAAGATTTTGCCGACCACTCGTTACGAGTTCTTTACGAAATCGGAACATTTAGTTTGGTAGGGAGTGCGACGAGTGTACATGCATAGTAGCTGTGTTGGTATTTTGCCATGATGGAAAAGAAAGTGCTTTTTATTAGAAATGAAAAGATATTTTTTGAAAAACTAAGGGGATTGGGGCCAAAATGTATTGAAAATTTCTTAATTTTACCAAGTAAAAATAGCAAATTCAGTGTGATTATTATACATTTTTCATTGGCATTATTATACAGTAAGCGCAAAGAAATTATGTTCGTCGTAATTTCTTTGCGCTTACTGTACTTCAAAACTCTCTCATCAATACAGCTGCAAAATAATTTTGGGCAGCAATTGCAATTGGGCATTAATGCTTTAGATGGCAAGTTTTTTTTTGCCGCAAGTGACATTTTGCACAACAGCGAGGAGATACAAAATATGTAGTCTAGTATTTCTGTTTCCTACAAAATGAGTAAATTTGCCCAATAAAACCTGAGTCTTCAGGGTTTAAAAATTAAAGAAATTACTGAAAAAATTAACATACATAAGTAAATTCAATTCAGAACAAATATTTCATAATAAACGTTAAAAATACAGCTGACTTTCTATATGCATAAAACTAAAAACTATAAAAACCATAAACTCATTAGATTAGGGTTGCATTTTCTACAGATGTCGAACGGCTTGTGAGATAGTGTAAAACAGCTATTAAAGCTGTGAAATAACATTAAATTAAAAATTTTAAAAACCCCGAAGAAAACCTCAAAACGGCTGGACCATTTTTCTTCAAACATAGGTTAGAATATTTTGGACCAGGTCACCTTTCAAACAAAATTTACTAAATTAAAATCTACCTAGCCGTTTGGGAGCTACGGCGTCAAAGACTCACAGATTCAGCAATATACATCTAGAAAATATGTGATATCTTCTAAACGGCTGGACCGATTTTCTTGAAATATAGCTAAGAACACTCGATCAAGTCACCTTTCACACAGAAAAAACGAAATCAAAATCGGTCCATCCGTTTGGTGTTTAGGTGGACTCGTACAGACACACAGACACACACTACAAACTTATAACACCCTTTCTTTGGTCGGGGGTTAAAAATACAAAAATAAATAAAAAAGCATTTTCTACATTATAAATTGGATAATTTTTTTAAGTCATGTTTAAATGATAAACAAATGTATTTAGTTTTATTAAAAATTTTGCAGTATTCGTTATGAATTTCGTAAGCTTATCGTATTAAAAAAGTGTTTTTAAGTTTTTTAATAGTTTTGTTGTGTCTATTGGATCGTTTTGCTACATATAGAATATGTATAAAAACTTAATACTTACACTATTATTAATCGGATGGTTTAACGAGACCCATCACTTTGCCCTCAAATAAGGGAAGGATATCGTTGTCATTGACAATTTCTTCTTGAATTACTGGACTGTCAGGATCTTCACAGTGTGTTTTAAAGAAAAACCTGAAACAAAAATTATAACGAAATTATTTTTTATAATTTGAATTTGAATTTCAAATATACCTAAAATGACCCTTTTTAGGTAAATAGTCTTTAAATTGTTTTAGTGTGGGTTGGGTACCGGGTATTTTAGTTCTATAGGGGTATTCTTCATCACAAAATGAAAATACAACTGTAGTCGTCTCTTGGGGTTTAGCGGGTAATGGAGGCGGGAGCGATTGATGGTGTAGACTACTACTGCCGCTGCTACTATTACTAAATGAGGCTGATGGTTGTTGTTGCTGTTGCATGGGTGGCAGCATATGTTGTTGGGTGTATCGACGAGACCGTCTAGTCTCATCTTCCAGTCTTCTTTTTGTCTCTTCTAATTTTGATGCTGTACTCGTGCCAGAACGTGAACTAGATTTTGTTTGCAATTAAATATATTTTAATTGATCTTTATATCAAAAAAATATAATCGCTTACCTATTATCTTTGTACTTCATTAGAGTATCAGCTGAGAATAGGCTTATGCCACTATCTGTATTCATGGAAGGCCATTTATTTGTTAGCTTCCTGGCTGAGGAACTATGATCTGGCATTGATTTTGAGTGTTTCATCGAGTGACCACCTATAATAGTGTATTAATTGGATTGAATAAAAGGAATTTAACAAACAATTGTTTGGCAACTCACTCATACTCATGGCACCATCACTTAACATGCCTGAGTCATGCGTTACGGTACGCCTTCTGGATGGTAAAGGTGGGCAGGGCGACATTGTACCAGGAGAACGATGTGGAGTTTGATCATTCCAAACGCGGGAAACGTGCTGATCAAGTATATCTTGATCATTATCTTCATCAATTGCAAATTTTTCACGTATCGCTTGTGCAAATGCACGATCACTGGCAATTCTTTCATTAGTCGGCAAAGATTCTTCAGGGAAATGCTAAAATTTAATAAATATGTATATTACTTAGATCCAAGTTATATTATTGTTTTAATCAAATAACTAATCAATAGCTACCTCAAAACGGGCTCTTTCTTCAAGATCCTGTTTTCGTTTAACCTCCTCTAGTTTGGGTATTAGTAACGCTATTAATTCATTTTCTTTAAGAGGACGATGTTCATTTGAATGAAGACGTTGAGTGCGAGGTATCACCTGTAAAAAGTAAAAAGTAACGTAAAAATAGCTTACGAATACATTGCCAACAAACCTGAAAGGAGTTTGTTTCCTTATTAGCCAAGGCACTCTGTCGTATAGCTTTAGTTTCAGTAGAGCTATGTCTTCGTTGAATATATGGGCGTCCATCCCTAAAAAGAACAAATACATACATTTATGTGTACTATATTACGTAATTGTATTGCAGTTTTCGCATCAGGAACAACTTTAATAAACCTTTCGAGTTCAGAGTTTTTTTTTAAAGCCTTTAACACAAAATATTTAAAAGTGAAGTTTTAACATTTTTTTAATGTATTCATATACATACATATGTACATATCGGTAATTGACTTCAATAGTGTCATAAATAAAAAAAAATAGTTTGACAGAAAGCGACTTTTAAAGTTTTCATTTTACGTACAACTTAGTGGAAAAATAAAAGTACATTCTCAAGATGCGAATTCACAAGATATTTTTACAAAACGATATGATTGGGCCACTTCCGCTATAGCTAGAGAGCTGAAATTTGATACACAGGCAGGTATTGATGAGAAAAAAACTAAAAACTTGAAATTTCACATGGGGTACTAGGGTGCCCCTTGTTTGTATGGGTCATTTCCACTATACTTAGAATGCTGAAATTTGATATTCAGGTCAGCCTTGGTGAGAAAGTAATAAGAAAAATCTGAAAACGGACATTTTTCATTTAGTGGGCACTAGGGTTCCCATTCTGTGTATGTCCCAACATTTTTTTTCTGATTTTGATTGTGAATTCTCCTGGCAATGTTCTTCTTAATAAAAAAAATAAATAAACACATTGTGCTAAATAACAGGGTGATCACGTAACCCGAAGGCGTGGTGCAGATAAAGTGTAAAGCAGTGATGGACCATGTCACTTGCAAACAAGAGTTTCTAGTTAACCGACAAGTGTTTGCGTTTTAACGACTCCAATCCTTAAAACACGAAAACTTGAGTGTTCCATCGAATAGTGACATAGAATAGTTTTAAGACTACTCCGATGTAATGCAAATCTGAGTTATATGATCCAGCCCTAGGACATGGTAATGTTAAATCGACCATGTTTTCTCCATACATTTGGGTTATCTTTGGCACTAGTCCCAGTCCTCTATGGAGTATTAAAACCCATTATGAAATGGACTACGAATCCAATAGCACAAGTTCAAAGAAAATTGCACATTTCCCATAATCTCAAATTAAGATTTACTAAATTATATGTGTACATTAGTGACACTAATTAAAACAAAATGATTTCTCCCAGTTTCACCTGCCAAATTTTCAGGTCAATCGGTTGGTTTCTTGGTCATTTGGTTTCTTGCCTCATAACTTCTAAAATATTAATTTGGAAAAAAGTTTTATAGGAGGAAAATGTTGCTTGTGAAGCTTGCAACATTTCATTACCTAACAACTTTTCTGTACATCTACAACCTAATTCACAAAAAAATTTTTGATCAATAAGAGACTTGTAAAACAAATTTTTGTATGAAAATTTGTTTTATTAATCTGTTACAAGTCAGAATTTTTTTTATGAATTAAGGCATAATAAAATAAATATAAAATTTTCAAGCAACATTAGCTTATTTTAATGTTTCATTCGTCCTCCCAGCTCATGACAACTAAAACACAAATTTACAAAGTTTTGGAATGGAGCAACTGAAAATGGTTTCTTATGTAATTTCAGCCGCTGAATCTGAATCTGCATTCAGTTTATTATTTTTTTTTATAGTTTTCGAGTTGCCATATTCATTGGTGGAACTTGTCGAAAAAATTTTTTTTATCAAAATTTTTGTTTTTAAAACATTCATAATTTAAAAAATAAAAATAGAAAACTATATTTCAAACAAAACTAGCCATATTTAATCAAAATCGACCCACAATTTTTAATTTTATTCACAATATATTATCCTGAAAATTAGAAGCGAACAAACAAATGTGTTAATTAATTTGCAGTTACCAGAAATGTTAATATAACGGGAGAATGGGTTGTACTATTCATTTAAAAAGAAAAAAAAAACGAAAATTCGACAACAATATTAAGTGTTCTCGTACTCAAAATTTGTACGAAAAGCGTTCCGGTACTCGAAAATTGGGTAAATGAGAGTCCTTTAGAGAACATAACATTCTTCTTCTTCTTTCACGAAACAGCCCGGACTTTTTCTTCGGGCAGATTGTGCAAAGCAATCAGCTGTTTGAAAAATAAACAATAACAAATGAAAAATTATAATTTTAGGCAACAAAAATACTAAAGAAATAATTGCTTGTTTAACAAAATTCAAAGCAAAATACATTTTTATGTATTTATGAAAATAACTAAAACTGAAAAATGGCATTAAAAACCATTGTGTTGGTTTTTATTTTTATGTTTATTTTCGCAACACTTTCATGTAATTTTTCGGAATAGAAATTTAGTTTTTTGCGTTCCCGTACTTTTGTACATTTTTGTCTCAAATAATATAGTTATTAAATAAATAAAGTATTAAATTAAATGAAATAAGTATAAAATGTAATAAAATAAGTATAACCACTCAGCTGTTTTAAAATTGTTTAGCTATGTCAAATGTACGTAATATACCAACAAGGTGAACACAAAAATTATAAATCTTATGTAAACCGCAGATTTTGACATACATATGAAATCACATGTGTCTAAAAAAGTGACATTCCATATTCCAAATACACATAATAACAACACAGCTTTAGTAGCTTCAGATATAAAAAAACAGCATTAGTGCGACTTAAAGATAATATTGTTGCCGAATTTGGTTTTATGTTTTAATTGAAGAGGGCAACCCGTTCTCCAGTTATGTTAACATTTCTGGTAACTGTAAAAGAAATAGCACATTTTTTTGTTCGCTCCTAATTTTCTGCATTTTTAATTGTAAATAAAATCAAAAATTGTGGATCGATATTGATGAAATATGGCTTGTTTTGTTTGAAATATAGTTTTCTATGTGCTGTAGAAAAATACGTGGATTTTTATTTTTATTTATTAAATTATTTATGAATGTTTTAAAAACAACAATTCTGATAACAAAAATTTTTTTCAACAAGTTCCACGATATCTCTAAAACTAATGAATAAAAAACAATATTGGTGTGTGTTATGATTGTACTTTGGTACAATTATAATAAAACAATTTATCAGTTAATTATTAATTATATGTTTATTCGTCAGCATCAAAACTAGAACTGACTAACAAAAAGGAAAAAGAAAAGTAATTCGTTTATTCAAAAAGTCTGGGGTTGCCAGACTACTAATTAATATTCTTGGCTATTGCCAACATCTCCCTCTTTTTAAGATGGAGAATACCGTCTAGGTGAGCGGCGGTTCCTGATGGATCTTCGGGGTATTAACTCCGCCAGAGCTCCATCAGAATGTTCAATCTCTTCTGCAGTACCCGCCTCCTCTCGGTTTGATAGTTCTGATGATATTGTTGATAACTCAGTCTCGTTTTCTACAGGTTGTTCCGGAAGAGTAGTTACCGCATCCGTTGTATCGGCAAGTGCATATGATGCTGGAGCGTCCTCTGTAAATCGCTCGCGTAATTGGTTGATATGCGATCTAATAAGTGTATTTCGACGATATGTCGATAGAAGCACGTTATAAACAACGTCGCCAACTCTTTCAATGATTTCGGCGCAGATCCATACCATTTTATTTTTATTGAAAACTTTTGCATACACCTTATCACCAGGTTTGAAACTTCGTGCCTTAGCACCATGTTTTGTATTATACGCTTGTTCCATGGCGGTATTTCGTTTTCTAATTGGTACTTGTGATGGCTTCAACAGGTCCAATGGTGTTTGCAGACGTCTTCCAATGAAACATTCAGCAGGACTTTGGCCATTTGGTGCGTTTATGTTCGGAGTTGCTCTATACTGAGCCAGAAAATCCAATAGGTTACTATTATCATCCGGAGATCTTTCACAATACGCCTTTTCAAGTGCCCTCTTTACCGTGTCCACAAAACGTTCCGCCTGACCGTTTGACTGAGGATGGTACGGTGGTGTGTATATATGCTGTATTCCTCTTTCTTCGCAAAATATTCTGAAATTGACACTCGTAAACTGCGTACCATTATCGGATACAATGAGTTTTGGCTGACCATAACGACTAAAAAATTCATGGACGTGTTTTATGATTTCCTTCGATGAAATTGAAACAGTCTGTATAACCTCTGGCCACTTAGAAAAAGCATCCACCAATACGAAATAATATTTACCACGCAGTGGACCGGCAATGTCAATATGTATACGGTCAAGGACTCCGTCCGGGGTAGGCCATGAACTAAGTGAAGATTTTATTGGAGCTTTTGCAGCCGTTGCACAGTTCTGGCACATTTTAACATAACTGGATATACTGATATCAATATTAGGCCAATACACATACGATCTAGCTAGGCTCTTCATTCGTTCGATGCCCTGGTGACCTTTATGAAGCTCTTTCAAGATTCGTTTGTGAAAAACTGTTGGAATCACAATTCGATCCCCAGACATAATACAATTGTCAACAGCATACAAAGACTCTTTTCGATTGTAGAAAGGTTTGACATCAGGCGATATTGATTTTTCAGAGCAAGACCAATTTGTTTTTATAAATTCAAACACCTTCAGCAACGTAACATCTTTTGACGTTGCTATACTTATCATTTTCTGCGTAATTGGCATGTGCTTAATGTTGTCCTGTAACACAAATTTTATATCGTCTTCCGTTTGTATGGACGCCACAACAAACTCTTCGTCCTGACGTTGGTTATTAATAAGGCGAGACAACACGTCCACATTTCCGAACTCTTTCGTGTTTACATACTGGATTATAAAATTATAACTCATAAGAATGAGAGCCCATCTTTGCAGCCGATTAGCTGTATGAGTAGGTATACCTTTTTTAGAGCCGAAGATAGAAAGTAAAGGTTTATGGTCAGTAAGTAATGTAAATTTACGTCCATAAATCATTCGATGAAATTTTGTGCATGCGTAAACCAATGCCAACCCTTCCCTTTCTATTTGGCTGTACTTTTCCTCCGTAGATGTAAGAGCTCTCGAAACATGGTATATAGCCTTCTCGGTTCCATCTGGCATCTTGTGAAATATTTGTGCTCCGATACCTACTGTGGATGCATCTGCCGCAACAACAATGGGAATTTTGGAATCGTAGTGTGTCAGCAATAGATCGGACTGTAGTAATAGCTTAAATTTCTGAAACGATGATTCACATTCCTTTGTCCAGATCCATTTAGCTTCGTCTTTCAATAGATCATCCAAGGGATAGCGAATATCTCGCATACAACTTATAAACTTACCATAATAATTAATGGCCCCCAAGAAAGAACGAAGTTCAGATACATTATTTGGGCGTGGCATATTTCTGATTGCCTCAACTTTGGAAGGGTCTGGATGGATGCCTTTGTCGTCCACCACATGCCCAAGGTATTTTATTGATGATTTCAACATTTCGCATTTCTGCCACCGTATAGTTAGACCATGTTCACGAAACCGTTTCATAACCTCCATCACCTTACTTGTGTTTTCCTGCATAGTAGGTGATGCTACAATTACATCATCTAAATATGCAAACACGCCATCAAGTCCCGCAAGTATGGTGTCCATTGCCTTTTGGAACGCGCCGGGCGCTGATGTAACCCCTGGTGGCAATCGATTAAACATATAAAGACCCTTGTGTGTATTTATAGTAAGAAGTTGCTTTGAACATTCGTCGACTTCAAATTGCAAATACGCATCGGAGAGATCGATTTTGCTAAAAATTTTACAATTTGCCATTTTTGCAAAAATTTCGTCTGCATGCGGCAAAGGGTAAAAATTTGGTTCCATACACTGATTCAGTCCAGTCGAATAATCACCGCAAATTCTAATTTTGTTGTTTGGCTTACGCACAACTACTATTGGTGCTGCCCACTCAGAATGTGTTATAGGTGAAATTATACCAACTGATTCCAATCTTTTAAGTTCATCTTCGACCAAATTAATTGTTGCGTATGGCACCGGCCGTTTTGGTTTAAACACTGGAATTGAATTTGGCTTGATCTGCAATGTTAGCCTGAACTTAGTGCAATGGCCTGTTTTATCCTGCAATGTTTCAGGAAATTGTTGTTTAATATTATTAAAAATCACTTCTTTATGTTCTGTACTCGGTATTGCATTACAAATAACATTTAAGTTTTCATTCCAGTAATTAAATTTGTCGATCAAATCAATGCCAAAAACGTTTAAGTTTTCCAGCTCTGTTACGTATACAGTTCCGATATGACTGGTGTTGTTGTGTTTAATTGTTGTTGTAAACTCACCCAGCATTGGTATTTGATTATTAGAAGCATCTGCTGCATTATGTGTACATCGGCGCAACTTTGGTTTGCCTATTGTAATCCAGTTGAATTTTGAGATTATCGTTACATCAGCTGCTGTGTCCAATTGGAGTTTTATTTGTTTCTCTGCAATTGTGATTGTTATGAATTTGCGTCGTTGTACCTTATTGTGAATAGATTTTACGCTTTTTGGTTGTATTAATGTAGTCATGACAGTATTTGTGCGTAGCACGTTTTTGTCGTCTTTGTTATTTTTATGGTGTCTTTCGTTGCTTACATGATTTCTCTTGTCTTGCGTTTGTCCGTTTTGCCGTTGAAAACATCCGCAGTACCCATCCTTATGCCCTAACTTTCCGCATTCAGTACATTTGTGTTTCGTATATGAACAATCTCTGACGTAGTGCATCGATCCACACTGCCAACAGGGACGTGTCGGACCATCGTAATTATTTTTACCTCTGAAATTTCTAGCTTCCACATAGTTTTTTGTTTGTTGTCTCTCTATCGCTTTATGTGATATTGCGTTTACCTGTGGCGTTTGTATTTCCACCAGGCTTGCATCAGTTTTAAGGGCTAACATTCGTTGCACCTCAGATGTCAATTTTTCCAAGGTGATGTCTGTGTTACTGTCCAGCATGGATAAAAGTTTGCTACGAACCTCCATGTAACTGGGTGACTGTAAACCGATGATAAATATGAGACACTTGAATTGCTGTGGAGACATTTTATTAATTTCAAAACGTTCGCATAGCTTATTTACTTTGGCAGCGTAGGAAATGAAATCTTCGTTTTCGTCCTTCACATTTCTAAGGCAATTATAACGTATGTGGAAAAGAGATTCCTGGCGGTCAAATAACGAAGAGAGAGCAGTAACAATTTCGGCGAATTTTAGATCCTGCGGCTTCTTCGGCAGTAAAAAGTCCGCAAATTTCTCATATGCTTGTTGATTCAATTTTCGCAGAATTAATCGAGCTTTCGACGCGTCATCAAGTGATTTTGCGTCCTCGGCGAACAGCGCTTCATGGCGGCAATACCAATTTGAGAAAAACAAATTTGATTCGGGGTCATGACAAAATTCGTTGATACTCTTTGATAGTATATCCATTAGTTCCTCTTGCCCCCTGTTTGTAGCGTTCTGTGACGCGTTTGCTGCATTTGGTGTCTGTACCAACAAGGTGAGGTGCTCTATGAGGTGTTGTTGACGCGTTGCTGCCTCGTTTTGTTGCACCAAAAGCTTTGCAATAACACTTTCAAATGTATTATTCATTGTTGAATTCTTAGATTAATACGCGTGTTCGTTAAACAAAAATAAAATCCTCGTCGCCACTGTTATGATTGTACTTTGGTACAATTATAATAAAACAATTTATCAGTTAATTATTAATTATATGTTTATTCGTCAGCATCAAAACTAGAACTGACTAACAAAAAGGAAAAAGAAAAGTAATTCGTTTATTCAAAAAGTCTGGGGTTGCCAGACTACTAATTAATATTCTTGGCTATTGCCAACAGTGTGACCTAAAGATAATATTGTTATCGAATTAGGTTTTTTGTTTCAAATGAAACTAGAAAACTAGAACCAAAAAAAATAGACTGAATGCAGAATCGAATTCAGCGGCTGAAATTACATAAGAAACCATTTTCAGTTGCTCCATTCCAAAACCTGGTAAATTTGTGTTTTAGTTGTCATGAGCTGGGAGGACGAATGAAGCTTTAAAATAAGCTAATGTTGCTTGAAAATTTTATATTTATTTTATTAACTATTAGATCTTCAGAAAAGTTGTTAGGGAATGAAATGTTGCAAACTTCACAACGGCTTCCTATAAAACTTTTTTTGTCAAATTAATATTTTGGATGTTATGAGACATGAAAGCAAAATTTTATGATTTTTTCCTTGATTTGAGCGGGCTGGCGCCTCGCCTTACCCCCAACCGATTGGGCTGAAAATTTGGCAGGATTAGATTTTTACCAATTCCCTCACCAAACTAGAGGAGTGAGAAGTTTTTCAAAATAAGGATCACTCTAGTGTACATACACACATACATATACACGCAAAGAAAAAACATGGTTGAGGCAACCATAATCGAAGAGCAACATACTATGATTGAATATATGGTTGAATTTATGGTTTAAAAACAAACTGTTTTTAATATAATATGATTAAACACAATCATATATACATGGTTCCAAACAACCATATATATGGTTCATAATTACAGTATATGGTTTCAGTTAACCATATATATGGTTAAAAATTTCAATATATGGTTTGAATTAACCATATATAAGGTTCAATACAACCATATATGTGGTTCAAGACAACCATGTATATGGTTCAAAATTAAAATATATAGTTTGAAATAACCATATACATATATGGTTAAAAATTTATTATTTTTTAACTGGTCGGTGTGTGGAATCTGAAATAAAAAGTGTTATGTATTCTCACATAGATATATTATGTACATACATATTTGCTGACACATGTTTTATTTACAAAACCATTTAGTTTTAAAATATTGCACCTTTTCATTTAATTTTTATGTTTTAGATGTTTAAGATATTTTATCCGAACTAAGCTACGAGTGCACTAAATTGTCCGATTAAAAGAACACTTTTTTCGTTTTCAAATGGTTTTCACAACATGGCCGAACATTAATTACTAGCATTTATCAGTTTTTGTTATTTGTAATTTATTATTATTTTTATTTTTTCAAACCAAGCGACACACAGAAATAAACTAACAGATCTGAAGCAAAACAAAAAACTCACGAAAAATCATTCAACCAAGGGACAGAACCAAAACTTTTTTGGAAGCAGAGAGCCATGTCTCTTTTGTAACCAAAGCTTGATTGCAAGTAAACTGTTTTAAAATAGTATGGGCAAGAATAATATTTTATTGTTATAGAACCATACTGTTGTTGAATTTTTAAATATATCATGACTGTGGCTCGAATTTTTTTAAATAATAATACTGTTGTGATTCAACCATGTTACTATTAATGTGAGTGATAAAAATGTCATGAGTAAATGTAAGCATGAGTTTTTTGTCGCAAACTAATTAAGGTTCACAATTCTTTAAAACAATAATAACTTATTTGATACAACCATAAGCTATATCGGGAAACATGACATTGTTGACGCAAACATGCCACAACCATATCTTTTCTTTGCGTGTATGTTTATAAATTTACTTACGTTCCTCCAGATCACCTCGAGTTGATTTCTACGTAGGAGAAATGTATATCTTGACAGATTTGAGATTAATTTTTTGAGCATTTCGTGTTATAACCGCCAAAAAAGCTTAAGCGCCATAAAGTAAATTTTACAGGAGAAGTATTTTTAGTTATCCTTGGTTTAAATCGAAGTAGAGCACTTATATTGGCTATATAGGATTGTAGTGGACTGTTATATGTAATGTTAATAGTTTTAAGAAATTTCCTATAAGACAACGCATGTTTGTCGGGGTTAAGATATTTTAAGACATTACTGATTTCATGAAAAATCAATTAATTTAATCAAATTATTTTAAAACTAGTAATTATTATCCTTTTCAAGCTGTTCTTTTACCGTTTCATTGATATCCTTGCAGTTTTTGACAATAGTTTTGCTCTACTTGCAAAAGAGAATTTTAGCTTAAGCGACACATTGCAGTTACAAAAAAAAATGCAAACAAATTAAAATTTTAAAGGGAAAATGCACTTAAGCTAAAATTTCTTTTGCTGTATTTCCGTAACGGTACATGGCAGGACTCTGAAACTTTGACAGATAGCCCGATATATCGAAAATAATCGATTTTCGTCCAAAAACGATTTTCGAAAAGCATGTCGCTTGAGCTTTTTTTGCGGTTATGGCTCGATTTAGTTTATTTCACAAATTCATTAGCTCTTTTGAAATTAGTTTATATCGATATCTTTCCGGCTTTTATATTTTTGTTAGGGAATAAAATATGCAAGAACCTAATTTTGATATCCGTGATCGTATCGACAATCGTACGAAAATAAATTACGTGATACGTTAATCGTATAAGCTGAATGGGATTGCAGTACGTTCACGTATGTCATAATCCGAAAGTAGTGTTTTTACGTGACGAGCTGTATGTTCACGGATGTGACGATTCGACCACTGATTTGGAAAAGGGTATATGTACTTCCAGTTTTATTACACTTTTTATTTTGTACATATCCGTCTCTCCGTCTCTTTGTTTTGTAGCCGGGTCTATTTGCAAGAACTATTATGTTTTTTTTAGATATGAGAATGTTGGCAAGACCCGATTGTTTTTTGGTTTAAATTATACAAAATACAATGAAGCAATGAAACTGCAATTCTAGGTAATGCAGCCCCAGGATGCTCTTTCTATGCCAATGTATAAAGTTTAATAAAATAATTTAAATTTTATATTAATCTGTGGTCATATTGAACAAATATTTGACAATAATAAATAAATATCATCTTTTATTTTAATTGATATACCTAAATACATAACATGTACACGTATATTGTAAGTTTATACAAGGTGTCCCAAAAAAAGTTTATATTTGTTTAGTATACTGCGCGAACGCAATGAATCTGTAGGGCATGAGGGTTATGTCAATCGGTAGGGCCCTTGGGAATTCAGCGACTGTAGCACGTAGAAGATTCTGTAATATTGCAGGTTTACACCCCTTCAACTACGGTCACACTTGGCAAATATTTCACTAAATAAGCGTAACCACAGCTTTTGCTCAGCGTTAGTGTGATTTAACTTGGTTTTTATATTACAAAATAACATTAGTTATGCTGCCAAAAGCTATATTTATATATTGGCACTAAAGAAAATAAAATTTTAGTTGGTCTGTTGGTCAAGTTTTTTTTCGTCAAATATTTGCCAAATGTGACTGTAGCTTTAAATAATGCGCCAAGCATATCTCTCATTCGAAAATGGATCGAAAAGTTTTAAGGGACCGGCAAAAAATTGGAAAAACCAAATTCGGGGCGACCAAGATCATCAAGAACGGTAGAAAACACGGAAAGTGTTAATCAGTCTATTCGTGATCATCATATCCTTTCAATTAGACAGAAAGTTTACTATCCGATTAAATGAGTGCAGGCAACGCGAGGGATTACATTTGGTCGATATTATTTTTAAGAAATAAATTCCAAAATTGTGTATTTAAATATGTAAAAAGCATTGTTTCGATAAAAGGCTTACTTATTTTTTAGTCGATATACTAAATATAAACTTTCCTTTGAGACACCTTGTATAATATAATAATATTATGGAAATAATTATTTTATATAACATTGCATTTTTGTGTTAAAGGTATTTTATTATTTATTATTTACTTACATTGAACAGCTTGAAAGAGACATTGTATCAGAATCAGTTCTGCCACCCGAACTGATACTGGCCCTTTCAGAATCTACACGGGAGTTCGGAACATAGGAGGTATTTGTTTTTCCTGTATACACATAACCATGAGCACTACACTCACATGCATAAATTTCGTGTGCATTTGTTTTGTTGTTATTTGATATTTTACATTTAATAAGATTTGGTTTTATAAAGTAAACGAGAGTCGGTTTTCATTCATTCCATGCATTAAATTATTACAAAATAAATAATAAAATAAATTAATTTTTATAATTAAAAGAAAATTAAAAAATTCAATACGATATCAATATTATTTATAACACAAGCACACGTTTGAGCGTAATATACGTTTGGCGTTATGGACAACAAAGAATTGTGCAGATTTATTTATTCATTTTATTAAATTGTTTAATTTATTTCATTCATTTAGTGTGTGGATGTGCATGGTTTGTAGATTGAATTGTAGTAGGTTGTGGTAAATGGCAATAGGTATTGTGGTTGGAGGTGTGCAGATGCAGTTTAAAAAACGAAAAAAGAAAAAATAAAAATATATACAAATTAATACAAAATTAATAACATTAAATAAAGTAAATAAAGACTATTCTCGAATGTAGTTAATAAAAGAAAACTTTTAATAACATAAGAGGATTTGAAGAGCAAATTCTCGTGCAATTATTTCTCATTAATAACACAAGGGAACATTTATTTTGTTGCACAGAATGTACTAATTTATTCTTGTATAATTAAGATTACGATGGCATCACTAGTTTTTTCCTAGCAGCTCTAGTTTTATAGATATTTTATAGACATTTAATATTGGCATATTTTACACCATTTTATTTTTGCATTATTCGCTTAATATTTCTCGAACGGTCCTCCAAACTTTAAAATACTTTCTGGATTAAAATTCTCTACAAAAATCTCCTTCGCTTTAGTGGAGTCAAATATTTGACTAATATTAGTGATCACTAATATCAGTGAGTATATCAGGATATCTTAGTGTTATTCCAGCTCGCGTGTTTCTAGTTTAGTCCTTAAAACTTTTTTTGTTGTAAATTTTCTGAACACAAAATAGCTGATCCTTTTGTATTTTTGTCCGCTGATTACGAAAATATCGTTAGTTTTTTTCTAGCACCTCTTGTTTGAGAGATATTGTGTATTATTTGTCATTTGTCAATGGTTACATATAAAAGATGTTGTATGAACAATCCACACAGTTTTTGTATTATTTGTGGTGATTGTATCATATATTTGAAATATACAGCTGTTACGAAGTTCGTGATAAGGTTACGAAATAATTTGCTAGTGCAACATCATTTTTAACGAAACCATTACATTAATGACTAGCAAATTGACAAACGTGATATAAAAACTGAGGCCCTAAATCACGTTACCAAAGTGAAATTTATATAGGTGGAGTTCACGCCATAGGTACGTAGATAGTCAACTAAAACTTCAAAAACCTAAGTCTGCTGTGAAAAACCTAAGTCTAAGAACATTTTGTATTGGTATTGGTGTAAAGTAAAAAACATACATAGTTGTACAAATAGTATTTTACAAAATATTTATATTTTAAACATGAATTTTTAGTTGTTATATACAATTAATTTTGTACTAATTAATGAAAATATGATTTAGAATCATTTTTAATATATTTGAGTAAAAAAATATTGATTTTCTGAAGACTTTTTTGAAGTTTGGTACTAAAAAAATTTATCCCAAATGGTATAAAAAATGCAATTCTGCTGAATGAAAAATTGGTTCAAAACATTGATATATTTCAACATACAAATGTCAACAAAATTATATAAATATTTTAAAATTACAAAAAGAAGAAACATGAAATTTGTTTCAAAATTTATAAAAAAAAATAATTAAAATCTATTAGTGTTTGTGTGTTCAAAAAAAGTGAATTTTACTGCGTTCAAAGGTGCAAAATTTTCGCTCTCTGAGTGTGTTGAATTACCCCGGTCATGTGGGTTGAATACAAAGTGCCTGTCCGTGTGAAGACAGTTGTCATATTTTTTTTTGACAGATCGCCAGTTGACTATCTACGTGTAATATATGGTTCACGCAACATTCGGTAACTGTTTACTCGTTAAATTGGTAAAATTTCCCATATGCTTCGCTATCAAAAATTTTTTAAATAAAGTTTACAGCAATAAAATATATGGAAAATTTTACCAATTTAACGAGTAAACATTTACCGTATGTTGCGTGAACTTCACCATAGAGAACAAAAACAAAATTTCAAATTCATTGCTTTTATTTTGCGAAGAAATTTAAAAATTTTTTGAAAGGCAAAGCAACGCTCGAATTTCTACGTTAGTTTGTTGAAGAATTTGTATGGAAAACAAAAAAAAAACCTTTTTAATATTTTCAAATTTGTTTTTGCTTTATTAAAAATTTCACTTCGGTGATGTGATTTACATAATTGGGGCCTAAATTTATTTTTTGAATGTTACTATATCTTCAAAACTAGAGCTGCTAGTGAATAAGTTATGTTTGTTTAAACAGCTTTAAATAAATCTCCATTTTGTTGCGTTACGTAATGAATAAAAAATTGAGCGGTAATTTTTTATATACCAAAAATGTACTAAAAACTATGACAAATTTTATAATATGAAAAATAAATTTAATAATATAACTTTAATTTAATTTACAGTTATTAAAATATAAATGCATACATTTTAAATAGATTAGATTGCGACACTAATATGTATAAATGCATCACATAACATGTTGGAGTTTTTTTATGTATGTATGTACTATGTACATATTTTAGTGTTAAGTTTCTCTTGATTGATGTAACTATAAATCTATTGAGTATTGACTTGTTCTAATTGATTAATATAAAATAGTGAGTTTATGTATATCCTCCAAAATTGTACTTGCTCTTACTGAAAACAAAGCTGGTTAGTGATCACTTACATTTACAAATATGAATAGAGGGTACTAAATTAATGGTCAAAATAAATATTTAGATTACACTGGTCTGCAGAAAAAATAGACTTTAAATAAAAATATTTGGAATATACAAAGTTTAATGCGCTAAATTCAGATCCGTATTCAATATTTTTTGATGGGCATGATATTTCTCCTAGGTACATCAGTATATTTCACCCTAACGAGAACAGATTATCCGATTTGAATAAATAATAATAAATAAACGTTTCGGAATTATTCAGAAATTGGTAGCAATTTTTTTCTGCGAAATTAAACTGTTTGTTTTCAAAAACTGATAAAAAAATTAAATTGCCAACATTTCGCATTTGTTCATTAATCTGAGAGCTAGGATAACCATGAATAAAATAAGCCATAAATCACGAAAATTGATGGAGAAGTACAGGAACTCAATTGATAAAAATCACAATTTACAACAGTAAAATTTTAGTATGTGTGTGTGTTGTATGAAAATCGCAATCTTTGTCAGTTAAGTTCCCTCAGTTAATTACGAATAAAATCGACATTTATTAATATGATTATTTTGACATTTATCTATACGTTTGTCTATCGATTTTAATGATTGATGGCTTATTTTATTTTTGAAAAGATTTTCCGTCATCCCACGTAAAATTTGGTTGATAAACAGACCGATTTCGGTTATGTGCCATCTTCAGTGTTCTATTGAATACTAAATCCTTATTTTATTCTTAATATACCTAGCTTTCTGATAAATGGCCAAAATGTTAAATTTTATCCCTTTTAATTTTTTATGACTTTTTTAAAACGAAATAAAATTAGTTTTACATGAAAAATCGAATTTTTCGCAGCTAATTTCTGAATAATGGTACAAACGCAATTACGACGGACGACGAGCTTCCCATATTTCGATAAACTTGTTGGCAAGAAATCGTTGCGTAAATTCGTCTTTTGAAAAACAGTAAAATTTTACGAACTATAGTTATACTCCAAATCTCTGCCTTGCTATGGATATTTTTGTAGTCCATGCATACCCGCTTATACAAATAGTCAACGCCTGGTTCCAAAATTCACTGATATAAAAAGTAATTTATATCGTAAAAATTGCGAAAATTCGAAAAACATGGGAAAACCAGAAGCACAATAAAATTCACCACAAATATTCATTTCTGACACCACGAATTATGAACATATATTGGTGGCATGCAATAATGTCCAAGAAGATAACGTCAACGGACATTATTTCCACTTCAAAAAGGAAATAATGTCCATGGGAATGTCGAATAGTGGCTTCGCAGAGTAAAGGTTTTCTCCATAGTCAAAAATCTAAACAAGAAAACAATTAATCCCGTCCAAATTATTTGCATTTTTTTAAGGTCATTATTTCCTTTTCAACGTAGAAATAACGTCCATGTACACTATTTCATTGCACGTTATTGCATGCCACCTATATATTCTGGTTCCTTATGGGTACAGGAGTCCGTTTAACAATACCAGCCTGGCCTTGCATCTGTCCGTATATAAAAAGTTTGGCTCCAATCCACCAAGAACAACTCAGCAAAATCGCATAAATAGTTTAAATATTCGCTAAACGCGACTATTATCATGCTGGTATTTTTCTATGAAATGCAAATAAGCCATGAATCTCGACAAAATTTAAATTGATCAAAAATGTTACATTTTTAAATATGTGAATAAACTGGGAAAACGAATGGAAATTGGGGGAAAAATACATTAGAGTAAATTCAAAATCGCAAAAGAAATAATTTTCATATGTGGAAAATGTTCGATGGCAAAACAGACTTTTTTTTGTAAATATGCACATTAAAATTTTAAAAAAGCGAAAATATGCAGGAAATCATTGAAATATGTCACAAAAAATACAAAAAATGCCGTAAATATGCGACTTGCTTTGGTTGGGGTTAAAAATAAAATAGAAATGGAGGGTACACATAAAACTTATTCTTTTCAGGTAGTGAATGTCAAGAAAAATTGAGAGAATGGAACAGCTTCTATTTATTACATATATCATGGATTTAGGTAATTAAATTTTTTTTATTAGCTACATCATAATAAGAGAAATATAGTGTTTAATAAGTTTTATTGATATAAACATAATTACATACATACATATGTATATAAATTTATAAAGGCTCATACATATGTACATACAATTTTGAAAACATAACAAATTCGTATTTAAAGCAGTATTAATATTTAAAATGATTTACAATATCGAAATATAAATACATATGTATGTTTACATTTAATTTACAAGCAGTTATATAAAGAGAAATTTTTCCAAATTTTTTTTGACAACAAATTCGAAGTAGTACTTACCCAGGTGGTCGAATTTCCAGTCTTCTCTTTTGTGTAGCCAATAATAAATCACGAGTTAACCGCATACCCATGGGCATGTCAGCAGATACACGTCCTCCTTCAATTCGTAGTTTTTCGAAATCGTCACTTAATGACAATTCCGAATCTTCATGTAGGGTGGGTAAGGTTGAGCTGCGAGGTAGGGTGTCTGTAGCACTAACGGAACCACTAGAGCTGGCTGAAGTTGAGGGACCATACACGCTGCCACTAGCACTACAACTACCAGCAGTTGAAGCACTAATAGCGGCACTAGTACTCGCAGGCAAATTGATAATTGGACCTAATGAGCTGCTAACTTTTCCGCTACTAGTGGAAGCGCCTATGAATGGCAACGCACATGCTCCACCACCTCCTACTGACAGTGCTGCTGCACCACCACCACCGTTATTACTCCCGCAGCTACCACCACTACTACTGCTGCTGCCGGTACTACAACTAGCTAGACCCGTTGTCGGCCCACCACTACTGCTGAAACGTTCGTGGGCAACAGACATTTGTTGTATATATAGGATGTACATTTCCGAACATAGAAATGATGGATAAATATTATCTCGTATTGTGTTTTCAACATATTTTTGCATTTCATCGAATATATTTGGACTAAGAGGTATTTCATTTTTAAGTCCAGCCTTAATATTTCGCCTCAAATCCTCCGATACAGACAATGTACTTTTGCGCAAAAATCTTGTTTACAAACAAACAATTTTTAATTATAAGAGAGAACAACATGATGATTGCATTTCTAAACTCACCTGTATATAGCCTGAATAATTTGTTTGATTTTTTCGGGATCGGTTTGTTGTTTTAAACCCTCACAGGCAAAGTAAAAATTAAGATGATCATTATATGCAGGCGCCTCTTCTTCCACGTACTTTTTAAATAATTCAACACCATCACGATCTTCTAGTAGATGATTGAGTGTACGGGCCCAATTCAAATAGGATGGTGGTGAATTACGCATGTGTTCTACCACCCCTTCGGTCATCTATTTGGTACAATAAATAAATTGGAAAATACAATTTTATAATATTTCGCAAAAATTACACACCTTTCTAACACGACTTTCTTCTCCGGGTACAGGTGGTCTTGGCCCACTACACTCATTATCATCATATTTTCGGTAACCCGATGTATGGCTCATGCCACTTTAACGAAATGTTAATGGCTTTTTGAAGTTTTCTTATCAAACTAGAACGTCGGTTTTTTTAAATTATGTCGAATTTAGCTTTTTAGTTATAATATGGGATGAAATTAATTTCGCTAATTTTATCGAGTTAGTAGCTCTTCACTTTAGAGTAAGATTATTTAGAAGTTTGCTAATCTTCCTTCTGCCTCTTTGTTAATTGTTCCTTATTTATTATTGTGTGATGTTAATTGTTTTATATAATATTTATATTATTAAATACTATTAAATATTTGTTTATTGTATATTTACGTAGTTGGAGTTATTTCTAAATTAATAATTTTAAGTCGTTAATTAGACATTTCATACAATTACAATTCGCTAAAGCCCTTAATATTTAAAATAATAGGGCATGGAAGATTTTCAAATCGGAAGGCAATAATACAAGGCCTGAAAGTAAAAATAAAATAAAATAAATTATTTACTATCAAATGTATGTATGTTGTAAAGGGTGAGCAAATTTGTGGTTAGGAAGTAAATAGGCTGTCAAATGATGAAATGTCAAGAATTGAACTGTCATCCCTTGGCATTTATTTAGTGAAAACTTGGGAAATTTTAATCATGGAGCGCTATACTCTTGAACAACGAATTTTAATTTTGAAAATTGATTATCAAAATGATGCAAATTTTACTGTATCAGTTCGAATAAGCCTAGATCATCAACTCGTCGACGTTCGCAACAATTGCATATCACCAGAGGCACTTTGCGCAACATTTTGTATAAAGATCTTCATCTTCACGATAATGAAGTTCAACTCATCCAAGAATTAAAGTAGCCTGATTACGAGGAAAAGCTGCTCGAATTTTACAAAGTTTTCACTAAATAAATGCCAAGGGATGACAGATAAATTCTTGACATTTCATCATTTGACAGCCTATTTACTTCCTAACCTCAAATTTGCCCACCCTTTATATTGAATGGATGAATGTATTGTTAAAACTATATACATATTTGTTTTTTTATATTAATAAAAAAGAGATACTGCGCAAATAATTTCGTTATAAAACACCTAATCGGAAACGATTAGGTCCAAGCGTTTGTCGAATTTATGAAAAAAACAATTACACTTTGAATACTAAAGTATACAAACTTTGTTGGTGATAATACCGTGCAGCAGTACTTTGTTCATTATGTGCACTAAGTGACCATCTACTATTTTCATTTGTTTACGAAATATGATTTTTTTAAGTGCCACTCTTAGAAAAATTAGAAAGTAAAATATGAGGCAAATAAAAAGGGCTCAAAACTACATATTTTTTATTTTATTTTCAATTAAAAAAGTAATATCTCGTGAGCAAATGAAAATAATAGACAGTCACTTAGTGCACATAATGAACACAGTATAGACTATATATGTATTCTAAAAATTTCAGATCGGTTTTTGGGCCCATTATTTTTGAAAAAAGTTGCACTTTTAAAAAAATCATATCTCGTAATAGAGTGAAAATATCAAAACTGCACTAAATGGATATAATAACGGAGTACTGGCCTATATTTTCTGAAAATATCAGATTTTTATCTATATCTCCACATGGCTTTTTTGAAGCTCAAAGTTGGACATTTTTTAAAATTGATAAATTTTTGCACATTTAATTTTGCAGAAGATAATCTTATAGCACAATGAAACTTATGTCATGGTATCATAAGGGTTCCTTCCATGGTATCATAAGGGTTCAAAAAAAATTTAATGCTTTATGTGCAACAGGGTTCACACAGGGTTCAGTTGAAAATCGATAAAATGAGAAAAAGCTGTGTAATTTTCAATTGGCCACTTTTCTGCCATTTGATTATTCTAGTTCAGTTTTGAATAATAATATGAAATGATAATTACTGTCATATAAAATAAAGCATCAATCGTTTCAATATCATTTTAAAAAGATAGAGCAATTATAAAAATGTATGAAACTGGTCAAATTTTTTACTTCGGGTGGCCACTAATCAGAAGCTATACAATAATAAATAAGAAAGATCGCGGTTATGTGTTTCTAGTACCCACAAGATTGTCCTCAATTTTTTTATTAAAATTAAAATTATTTGTTGAATTCACTTATAATTACTCATATGTATTTGTGTTATATATTTAGTAAAATATAAGGAAAAGTCGGATTATATGGTTCTGAAATATAAGCTTAAATTACGTGAAAAAAGTCAAGTTTCTGTGGAAATTTCCATATAGAATTGCGACGTAATATCCAAAACTTAGATAATATTGAGAGATATATGTGAGATATATCTTCAAATATTTTAGTGTGCTATTTGTAGTTTATTATTTTTACTAAGAGTTTTCGCTGAAAATAATCAAAATCGAGTTATAATATTTAAACATTTCTTTTTATACCAAAAAACGGTAAAAAAAAAACGCAACGAACCGACCAGTACCTCGTTTCTGTATTTCTCGCATCGTAAGTTTTCACATGA
The DNA here is from genome assembly GCA_956483635.1 of Panzeria rudis. NCBI lineage: Eukaryota > Metazoa > Arthropoda > Insecta > Diptera > Tachinidae > Panzeria > Panzeria rudis. The sequence goes on from OY101447.1 coordinate 68,839,602, forward strand.
AGTGTAAAGCAAAAAAACTTCATCGTTTCTCGATTTGTGAGTAGAAACTGTTTCTGTACTTCAATGCGAAAGGCCAGCTTATTTATTGGAATATTCCAATCATTCAAGTGTCAAACAGAGCAACAAGCCCATGGAAAAGTTTTCTCGCAGGTAGCCCACCAGTTTTTTACCTATGGTCGAGTCCAGCCTTCAAATTAGCTCACACCAAATTTTAGAGCGCTTGCTAATATAGCTTTCAACATATGAGACAAATTGTTGCTGAACTATTGAAAAATTATAACGAATTAGGTGCACGAATGTCACTCAAAATGCATTTTCTTCATTAGCATTTACCGGCTATTTCACGATGTCGAAAGAATTCTTTCTTTCGTACAATTACATTTGAAACAAAAGCAAAATTGTAGAATTTGTTTTTATTTTAAATGTAATTGTACGAAAGAAAGAACTCCTTCGAGATAGTGAAATAGGCAGTTAAGATTTTTTTCCACAAAACCTAGGTGCGGTTAGCGACGAACAAGGAGAGCGTGTTCACAAAGATTTAATGAAAATTTAAAGAAATTATCAAGGGTTTTGGGACAAAAGCATGCTGGGAGACTATTGCTGGACTCTAATACGTGAAACCGAACCAACACAATACAAACGACGTCCAAATAACGCCATTCACTTTTGAAAATTTGCTGTTAAAAATTATTCGAGTTAATCGGAAAATTGTTGAATTTACTCGGTTTTTAAAAAACGTTTGTGAACAAAAACAAAACAAATAAATTTTTTTCGCGTTTTATATATTTTAATGATGAAAACAAAAGAAACAAACATTTCTACATAATTTAGATCATAAACTGATCATTTCAAATACATAGTTTTTTTCACTATTCAAATATTTAGTTTTGAGAAAATTTAGCATCACAAAATATTTAATAATATTCAGACTTGTTCTGTATTCAATGCGAAATAAAAATAATCATAAAATTTTTGTTATAAATATTAAATTGCAACAGCAACTCTTTTACAATTCCGAACATTTTTATTTTGCATGGAGAACAGAACAGTATAATTTATTAAATAATCAAACAAAAGCAATTCATATAGTTCTAAAAAATATCATGCATTTTCTTTATTTCATAAATATTGGCCCTTATTATGAGTTGCATTCGATGTTCGATCTTCGCTGGCTATCGAACATCGAGTATCGAATATCAAATTTGTATTATGAGCTGGCAGCAGTGCCGAAAATTTCGTTGCACAACGAATTTCAAATCGACCACAATTTTGCTTTCGATGCGGTATGGCAGTTTGTAAAACTTATCTTATTGAAAATTGTATTTGTCAATTTTATTCGTTTTTTTTACTAATATGTATTATTGTATACAATCCAATTAAGTGAAATTCACAGTATCGCTATTTTTATCGAATGTGCGCCATAATACCAAATGAAAATTCGTTCGATCAATCAGGTGCCTATTATGAGCCACTTTCGATTTCCGATTGTGGTCGAATTAACTTATTGAACGAATTTTCATTTGGTATTATGGCGCACATTCGATAAAATTAACGCTATTGTGATTTTTTATTATTTGGATTGTTCACAATAATACGTATTTATCAGTTGGCACTATATATAAATATTGTTTGTTTATAAATTTATAAAAGAAAAATTTTAAAAATAAAATTGTGTTCGATTGAAAATTCGTTATACCACGAAATTTTGAATAGTGCTGCCAGCTCATAATACGAATTTGACATTCGATACTCGATGTTCGATAACCAGCGAAGATCGAACATCGGATGAAACTCATAATAAGGGCCTTAAATCGATCACAATCGAAAATCGAATGCATCTCATAATAGGCACAATTTTTTCGATCGAACATTTCTCACATTACTAAAAATGATCTTTCACAAATCGTAGACACTAGAGAATTTGAGAAAAGTGAATTAAAAAGCATTTCCAATTCATCCGATCAATTCTTTGTTTTTTTCTAGATGCATAAAGTAATATTTTATATGACAAAGGTTTTTGCTCTTTGATTTTATGAATGCTTTTAATTGTTTACTGAATTCCGCCGCACAGTGGTCTGAAAAATCATTTTAGCACGACATAAATAAAAAAAAAATGTTGTCGCGAATTCTAATGATCATTACAGAGTCTTATAGTCAAATAGTTAAATTAACTTTTTTCAACCATTATTTATCCAAGAATGTCAAAATCTGTTGTTACGGCAATAGTAAAGTTGTTCTTTTATTAGTTGTGAATGATAAAGTGGCATGAAGCTGTTTAAACAAATATTTGTTTTTAGTTTTGTTTTTTAATATTCCGTTGGGTAAGATGGTGGTATCTATTTATTGTTAATATTGGTATATTCTTAGAGTATTTTGATGTGCATTTGGTTTATTTTAACAGTTAGGATATAAGTGGCAGCTCATTGAAGATTTGTTGTTTTTTTTCACTTTTTTTCAGTAACCGATGCATCGGTTACTGAGCTGTGAAATTTACGGACGGACACCGACGGATATGAAACTTAATTCACCTCTTTAATTATGCTATAAGTTAATTAAAGCTTGAACTTAAAACCTCTTACAACACTTTTTAAAAGCTTATGTAAAAATAGCTTTCTTTGTTTTTTAAAGTAAAAAACAACAAATCTTCAACGAGCTGCCACTTATATCCTAACTGTTAAAAAAACCAAATGCACATCAAAATACTCTAAGAATGTACGAATATTAACAATAAATAGATACCACCATCTTACCCAAAGGAATATTAAAAAACAAAAATAAAAACAAAGTTAATTTAACCATTTGACAATAACTGCCAGTTTTTGACTTGAGTAATTAAATATTTATTTTGCTAGTTTTCATATAAATTTAAATTATGATTAAATACAAATTCTGTTTTTCAGTCGTATTTAGTTATTTGTATTTAATTGTGGCAAAAATATGGTAGCACCATAAAATATTATAAATTTCCCATAAATGTCCCAAATAAGCAGCTGTTCAACATAAACAAAGAAAAATTCCAAAAAATATATTTTTCTACATTTAGGAAATAAGAATAATGAAGGGTTGATGCAATGTTTTAAAAGAATAAAAATAGCTTACAAAATGATAGAAAGCGAAATATAGACAAAGAAACCCCAAATTTAACGCCAACAAAAGTTGATTTGTCAGCGGCCAAAAATTTTGTGTTTGTACAAGAAGAACAAGGAGTCAAAATCATATGGTAATTTATAAAACTTAAATCGAATTTGAATGTCCAAGATTGGTGAATTAATTTTGATTTAAGTGTTTAATTCAAAACAGAATTCAAAACATAAATGACTTTGCGAATCCGAGTTAAAAATTGGCCGTAAGACTCTGTAATGATCATCAGAATTCGCGACAAAAATTTTTTTGATTTATGTCGTGCTAGAATGATCTTTGAGACCACTCTGCGCCGTTAGATTACATTCGATACCTTAATACGAAAAATCTAGTTAACTATTTAGTTCCTCTTGATATCTCTTCTTTATTTTAAATAATTTTTGCTTGACATTTCCGAATTTTTATACAAGATATTTATTGCTATTGCATAATTTACTTAATTCTTTGATCATGTGGTCTATTAGTATGAAATAACGTTCGAGTTCAATGGCATCACATAATTTCAAAAAAGTATTAAGAAATCAACAAATAAATAAATTTTTACACGAAATTGAAATTGTTTGCTTCATCGAACATTTGACTTCAATTATTCGATTAATCGAGCAAACATTATTGGAGCGAATACCCTAATATTTACATGCATTTAATATATAATAATTTTTACTGTTTGGTTTTAATTGTGTTAGCAGTACTTTTTTCAAATAACATCAAAATCAAACAAAAGAAAACAAAGATTTAACTAAATAATTATTTAAAAACCAATTTTTTATTGAGTAAACAGTTAATTGGGAAAAAATCAATATCAGCATCAGCAGTTTCATCGTTGAGGAATAAATCAAATGGATATTATATCCATTTTACTATTTATTTATAAAAAAACACGCTTTCACAAACATTAACTAAAAGTTGTTGCTTTAATTTTTCGCCACAATGGCCTCAGATGATCAAACATCTGTCAAAGCGTCTCTGTCTGTTGTTTTAAAGTTAAGTTGTTTCAATTTCAATTAAACTGAGTTGAGCGGTAAATCGTAATAGGGGCATTATTTCAAATTCAATACTATAAAATTAAATACTTTAGAACAGTGATGTCTAAACATACACTATTTTATTCTGTGTTTGTGTATTTGCTTCGCGGTTAAATATGTAGATAGGTTTTGAGTCTCGTACACAGTGTACGTGTGTGATGTAAAAAAATCCTACATATACACGAGTGCATAGGAAATTTAAAGAATACCCGCCACTGATTTAGAAATTTAATTCCTATTAACGAATACAGCTTTGTGTACATTTCGACTTTGAGAAAGTAATCACTCAAATTAAAAGATGATTATTGAAGACATAATACATACAGACGACTTCTTTTCTTTATTACTTCTTTTAAGTTTTGATAAGGGGCTTTATTGAAGAAGGGATGAATAATGAAAACAGTATGCACGGCCATTTTGAAACCAATTTTGATTGGTGGATGAAATCGACCAATACAATATATTCGGGATATACGTTCTATTATCATACAATAGCGACAAAGCCTTACTTACATACGAGCACAACAAAAAAGAAGGACAATTATTCAGCCATTATGTACAAAATTGGAAAAAAATAACATAAAACACATTGAACTCATCTACAGCCAAATGGGGAATAGAATGAAAATATCGTTCAACATTGAATTTTTTTTCAGTATGTATGTAGTTTAGATGATGACGCACTGACTACGATTCTATTCTCCAAAACAAAGGACGAATATGTATATGTGTGTAAGTATGTACGTAAATATGTATTTATAAACGCCCGGTTGGCCAATTCGTCTAAGAGGACATTTTCATCAAAGACTACTTCAGGAAATTTCGACATTTTTCGGTGGCATGTCGTAATATCCATCGAGATAATGTCCATGGACATTATGTCGCTCCAAAGTGTCATAAGGTCCATGGACATTATGACACTTTTGATAGTGTCATAATGTCCAAGGACTTATGACATTTATTATTAATATAGACATTATGAAACATTTTAATGCGTCATAATGTCCATACTTTTAAAAATGAAAACAAATTAACAATGCTTAAAGTATGTCGGCCCAAAGAAATATTTGGAAATCCTTTAGACATTTTGAGAAATTCTTTTAATACTAAAGATTTTCCGCGTAGCCGGCCTTCGGCCGGGCTTAAAGATTTCTTCCTCTCGATATATCGAAAAGCGGCTTCGCTGAGTAAAGCTTTTTGCATAGCCGGCCTGCGGGCTTAAGGATTTTCTCCTCTCGGTATATCGAAAATCGGCTTCGCTAAGTAAAGATTTTTACATAGCAGACAGTGCTTAAGCATTTTCTCCTCGATAAGTAATAAAGCTTAGCTCAGCGAAGACGCTATTCGATATACCAATAGGGGAAACCATTAAGGCCGGCCGAAGGCCGACTATGCATAAATATTTACACTCTAAAAAGTGTCATAATGTCCATAATGTACTTGGTCATAATGTACATGACACTTTTAAGAGTGACATAATGTCGATGGACATTATGGCATGCCACTCATTTTTCATGCACGATATATGTCGATTACAGTTTCTTTTAAGACAATCTAACAGAAACCGTACTCAAAGAATGCGTAAAAGAAAAACTACTCAACTGGTCATGCCAACTCGTTGGTAGATATTGTCCGCAAGCTATTGTTGCAACGTTCATTTTAATACATTCCTACTTGATAAAATGACCGAAATTGAGCTGATTGAAAACTTCTGTTACAATATCTATTAAAACTTCTTGTACATATTAAATTCTCTCTGAGCGACAAATTCTTCAAATTGTTATTGTAGAACATGTGTAAAAAAGAAACAAAGGAAAAAATATAATGGCGACACTTCTGAGGATGTTGTAATTTACATGGTCATTAAAGAAAAGATGGGTGACAGTCTCGCTCTTGTTGTCATGTATGAACTTTGCGGCCACTTGTTCGAAAATGCCCTCACTGATCTGTTTGAGTTGTCACCAACAGGTCATCGACGCTTTAACATTGTCATGCATCGGTTTTGCAAGATGTCTGAAAGACATGGGCAACCGGGCATAGTACGTTAGTATGTATTTATGTGTATTACTGTGATTACACAGCAAACAAAAATGTTTGATCTCAAATTGAGAATGATTTTAAATGAATCTTTATCTCAAATGATAAAAAAAAACATCTGAATGTAATTGCACAAACATAGCACCCAGCACTCTCATAAAACAGGTGCCTTTTTGTCAAATTGTGAAATGTGTTTATTTTCAACTTATGTATTCTGAAACATAATTCTCAAATCATTTTCAAACGTGGAACAGAAGTAAAGTTAATTTATTTCGAAGGTAAAACTTTTTACTGGTCTATGTTTGATAGTAACTCCCGCTGAAATATAAATTAGACTTGAATAGTTTACGAACGAACTAGTTCAATTCACGGTCAATTGAACTATGAAATAAAATAAGTAAAAAAAGTTTATTTAAATGGTTTTCTTGTAATGAAACATAATAATAATTACGTAGTACCAGGTACAACCACCACACCACTCTCCTCACCAACATAGAGCATTGGTCAGACTAAATTAAAATCGTGGGGCGTTGTTGATTACAGATAACCGAAATTCAACGCGGCCACCGGTTTTACTTTATTCTGCTGAATGCGCTATGTAGGTGAGGAGGTGTGGTAGCTGGTACCTGGTACTACGTAATTATTTTTTAGCTTTTAGTGCATTACATATCTGATATATGAATAATCATGCTTCAAAATAATATTGGTATATACACGGAAAAATCATTATATCTTTTTTTTAAGCAAACATGTTTTTGAAACTGATTTTAAATCTTTATTATTGTCTCTGTTTTGTCTGATAAATAATTTTGTTTGACTTATTACTATTTCATTTCATTTTGCTACCGCCAATGTTGGCAACCTGATAAAATTATGAAATTCTTTGATTTATTTTTTAAATTTCTGTAGAACAGTTTTTGATTAAAGCAATTTGTTTATTGAAAAAATCAGAATTTTCTTTCAAACAAATTACAAATTTTTGCATTTGAGTTTACAAATTTCTTTATAGGACCTAAATTAAACAAATTCAGGGAATTTGGTGTTTGAAGTGAAAATTTTATTTTTTCTGTGTATGTATTGACCACATCTAAAGCACTGAATTTTTTATATCAAAACTTTTTTAATAATGTGATTTGCTTAAATGTACGGCTTTTTGCTGGTCGTTAGCTGAATAGTCCGCCTTCTGTTGCTATTCTACGGATGGTTCTTTCACTTACGACCAAAATTATACTTGTTTTAATTTAAAAAATATATAAAACTGCATGGAATTCTATACGCTTAATCATGGTATTGTGTTCAACATTTCACGTGAAATGCTGTCAAAACACATACATATAAAAAAAATTGGCATGAATTAGTCATGAAAAAATTTTGCTTAAGTAGTACTCTGTTTTTCTTAAGGAATACATATGGAATGTATTTTAATTTTTCATGCGAAATAATATGAGTGGCACTTTTTTCGCTTGGAATTTACAACAAATACATGAAGATTATAACAAACGTACATGTCAAATTTTTCTCATGAAATAATCAATGTTGCCCAACATTTTTCACAAATTTGAACACAGTAACAGACTTTATAGCGAACAAAAAAAAAACGAGTATTTTCTCTGAGGTTTTTTGAAACATTAAATGAATTATTTGCACCATTTGTTAAGAATTTTGTAGCAGTATGAATGTTTTTAGTTAATGTACCAAATATGTTTTATAAACATATTTAGAATTGGTTTTTTAATCCAAACTATTTTTATTTAAAAGGATTTTTCAAAGCATGAAATTATTGAAAAGACAGAAAAATTCTTGACTATTGTAACTTAACATCATGATATTTTATTTTTTTGAGTGTAAAAAGGACTCCTATGATGGGATCGTGGTCGTTCCTGAAAATATAATTATGTTAAGTTCGACCCTTACAAAAGTCAAGAGTTTATTTGTCTTTGTCTTTTCAATTATTACATGCTTTGAAAAATCCTTTCTCAAAAAAAGTAATTTAATTGTAAAATTAAATTGAACGAACTTAAACCTGAATAATAAAATTTCTTTTGGTCAAAACTCATATAGTTCGACTAAACATATAATTTCAATTGTTTTTTTTTTATTTCTTGCAAGAAAAATTATTTACTACGGTTACAGCGCAGTTGGAATAAACTCACTTATGGCCCTTATCACAATGTACGATTAACAGATGACGTGGACTTTACGACAATTTTTGTAAGCCGAACTTGACATTAAAGTCCACGTTAGCTTTCAATCGTCGATTGTGAAAAGCGCCGTTTTTGAGTAAACATTAGGGTATTCCATTATAGTGCATTTACATCAGCAATGCTGAAACTGGTTTAAGACTTTAAGCGAGTTTCCAAAACTATACCATTTACATCGGCATTTTTGTCAATTATTAGGTTTATAGCTGACAATATTTTATGAGTTCATAGAATGTTATGTCAAACTCAATATGAAAACTTAATTTCTTTTTTTAGTATTGGCAGTCAAATGTGAAAAAACTGGTTTGTGAATACGATAATTCACAAAAACTGATTATAATAACTGGTTTATCTGATAAACAGGTTACAAACTAGTTTATGATTTTTATGGGAAAACAGGTTATAAGCAAGAAAATAAACCTGTTTACCGACATAAACCACTTATAGCCTGTTTATGGCGTAGATGTAAATGTACTATTAATCGAGTTTCTGGTTTTTTACGGTACTATTAATCGAGTTTCTGGTTTAATCGGTTAGTCGCTCGAATAATTAATCGAGCTTTTTGTTTATTCTCTTAATAATCGGTTAATTTTGTATTGATCGCTTAGCCAATTAATAAGAATTTTACATAAATTAAGATTAATAAAGAAAAATATAAAAATTATTTATTTTTTTCAGATATTATTAGTAAAAATGAACTAAATCAAACATAAGAAGAGTTCATACATATGTTCATCAGAGCGACTCGCTTTATATGAAGATGAAAAACGTGTTTTTGTTACTCCTCTCAAATTAAAGACCTGTCCTTTTAATGTGGTTTCCTAAAACATTTGGGGGGTCTAGCAATGACCAACCGTGAGCTGGACCGTGTCAAAAATGTCTATTTTTGTAGATTTTTCGTGCATATTTTCGTATTTTCTCCTAAGACAACATACACAAAAATTACATCGTTTGAAGGATCTTTTCAAGCTGCATCGAATGGTGCATTAAACTTTACCATTCATATCAGCAATACGGTATTTCATAAAAAACACAATTTCTTAAGCGTTTTATTGCAGTTGCTACTTATATTAAAATAAAGTTTACTTTTTTTAAGTTTTATTTGATTTGAGGCATTGTCTATTCATTTTTGTTCTTACGTGTGAACTTTTGCAATAACTAAAAAGAGAAATAAATAAACAATGCCTCAAATTATATAATAATAAAAAAAAGTAAAATTTATTTTAATATAAGTAGCACCTGTAAATATTTAAAATTAGTTTAAAAAATAAAAAATAGAAAAATTTACATTCACTTATAAAGCCTAGTACGCAGTTCTGCCTGAACTTCAGGCTGCCATGAGAAGTATGTGTAAAAAAACTAGCTGAAATTCAGGATTGAAAAATTTTCAGGCGACTTTCCGTTTGATAGTACGCAGCTCAAAAGAAAAATCAATACAATTTTTGTTTAATACAGGGATGGTTATTGTAGACTTTTTCCGTCAACTCAAACAAAAATTAATATTCAGACAATTGTTTGCTCACGAAATTTTTGATATTTTGTGTTTTTGTGCGGTGTTGTGAATAAGTTTTTATGTTTTGCACTTTATAATTGATAAATTTAAGTGAATTTGCGTAAATAAAGACAAATTTGTCTACACAATAATTATTCCGTGTAGAAATAAATACAAAATTTCAAACCTGAAATTCAGGCGGATCTGCGTACTAGGCTTAAATACGTAAAATTAGTTTAAACAAATTGAAATTTAAAAATTCATTGCACTAATTTATTCTGGAAAAAATCTTAACAAAAAAATGTTTGCAATGTCACAACCCTGTACTCATAAAGCTTACGAAAAGAAAATAAGTGTTACCATTTATTTTCAAAAGCGAAACCTCAGTAAGCTCAATAAAAAACATATATTGATCAAGCTATTAAAATTACAGTTGACAAATTAAGTGCCAATAAATCAGTGCAAGTTAATATTCCTTTTTGGCTTAAAATGTGTTTAAAGCAGCAAATCTCTAAATCACTAAACATATAAACCATATATGAAACGCATAAAATTGGGCGTTTAAACTATGCACACAAACCATTTTAACATATTTAACATTTACCGTAGTGCTGCCACATCATTATTATTTAAACTAGGCATAATACATGGGGAAGTAATTTATTACTGTTGAGTTTAAACTACAAAAAAAATTTTAACTTAGTTTAACTAAACTAGCGTTTAAACGTTTACTGATTTATCAGCCATAAGAAAGCGATGACGGAAAGAGGACACACATTTTATAGATGACAGCGAGTTAAAATAGATGATTGCCCTCTAAAAAAGATGATGCCAGGTTGCCTTAAAATACCACACATATATATCAAGTTTTGTTGAAACGGTTAATCGTTTCAAGTTGCTTGATATCAAATCTAGAAAGTGATATTATTTTTCCTCAAATGATCATCAATATGAGTTAAAATTTTAGTTTCTAACCTCTGTCCATATTTCGAAAGGTATTAAATATATCGTTTGACAACATATGAAAACCCATTTTTCAATCGTTTGACTCGGTGTTTGTTGGGACTTTTCATTCATTTATACATACATCCATACATATATATATGGACATCATGAACAAAAGGGAACTCAAACAAATTTTAACGATGATGACAGAAAAAAGCATTTACTTTCTGGCAAAGAAAACTGCAACCATCATCATCAACAGCATTAACAAAACTAGAACGTTACTAGTAAGTGCTGATTAAAAGTACTCACAATATACATATATTTTTTTAACTCTACAGTAGCACCAACATTTAGAGATAGCTTAATTCTGATAAAATCTACGCCGAAATTCATTATTAGCCCTTGATCGCTACCCATATTTGGTGTGGACTTTTGTTACACAGGGTGATATAGCACCCATAACTTTCATAAATATTTTAAAAAATATATATAAAAATTCAGTTTTTGAACAGCTATATAATTCTTGCTTAGTTCTAAACGAACTGTAAAGAAAACAATAGTTGCATATGCTTTATACACGTGGGGGAACTTAGGTCCCCCAACATTAGTTTTTCTTTAATAACTTAGAAAATAATTTCTTTCTCTCTTTTCCCTTTAGGTAGTCAGGTTTTACTTTAAATACTATATAAAAACGTATTAGGCATTCTAATTTTAATTTATTTGTAATTAGAAGGTGAGTTTCTCGTTTGGGGGACCCTAGTTACCCCACATCGTACTTTACGTTACAAGTATCATTTGTGTTTTTTAGAGCCAAAAATGGAAATCCGCACAAAAAGATTATCACAGCGCTAGATAGAAGACCATTTGAATGCCCAAAGTGACAGTGAAGAGAAAGCAGATGCGAGTGAGAGCAGCGAAAGAGAAGACGAGGTTGAGGAACTTGAAGAAGCAGAAGAAGATATTCTTTCGGATATTAATATAACCGAAGATGATGTTGCTTCTCCATTGAATGCAGAATGTTACACTGCCAAGTCTGGCCGAGTTTGGTCTTCGAAGCCATTTCCACAAACACGTAGGTTGGCGTGCAATATTATCAACGTAACTCCAGGTGTAACTAGTTACATGAGTACTGCAAACGAAATTGATGATATTCAATATTCTTATAACACCAATAATGAAAACGAAAATCTGTCTTCATACTAACGAAGAAGCCAAAAGAGTATTTGATAAGTACAATGAAAAATATCCCCAGAGACAAAAAAAAAACTGGAAATTAGTAACTGTAGGTGAATTGGATGCATTTCTCGGAGTACTTATAATAGCGGGAGCGCTACATTGCAGAAGAGAAAATGTAAAAGAAATGTGGAGTACTGACGAATCCATTCGGAGGAATATATTTACTGCATCCATGCCCCGTGATAGATTTATTGCATTATCTAAGTATATACGATTTGATGATAAGAGTACGAGAGAATCTCGAAAGGAGACAGACAAGTTAGCTGCTATAAGGGAAATCTGGGATTCTTTTTTAGGAAATTGCCGAAAGTCATTCAACACTTTTGGCGAGATAACTATAGATGAAAAATTAGTAACATTTCGCGGAAAATGTTCATTCCGACAATACATAAAATCAAAGCCTGGAAGATATGGTATTAAAAATTGGGCAGCCGCTGATGTAAAAACGACATATTTGTACAATCTGCAGGTGTATACGGGGAAGCTTCCTGAAGGAAATGTAAAAAAAATCAAGGTGCACAAGTTGTTAAAGATCTCGCTGAGCCTTTATTTGGATCTGGCATGGGCATACCTACTGACAATTTTTTTACAAGCTACGATTTGGCAGAGTTTCTTCTTACCAAAAATATGACGTTTTTGGGTACTGTCAGAAAAAACAAAACGGACACACCCAACGAGTTGAAAGTGTCGAAACATCGGAAGGAATATTCTTCGATATTTTGTTTCACAAAGTCCATATCTATGTTATCATATATTCCTAAAAAGAACCGGATGGTACATCTTCTGTCTTCCCAACATGCAGACAATTCTGTTTCTAACGAAGATCGTTCCAAACCAAATATTATTATGGACTATAACCGAACTAAGGGAGCAGTAGATAATAGCGATAAGCTTATAAGAGAATACTCATGTGGCAGACGAACTGCACGTTGGTCATTTAGAATTTTTATGAATATGGTAGACATAGCTGCACTAAATGCATTTGTAATCTTTACACAGAAGAACCCTGAGTGGAAACTTTCAAACTCATCACCAAGAAAGGTCTTTCTATTAAATTTGGGAGAAGGCGTTTGTTAGCAGAAGCTAAAACCATTCCAACCTTACGATGGGCTTTTTCGACTTGCGGTGTTGCTGCTGAAATTGAAAAAAATTTTGAAAAGAATATAACAAAGGATGGATTAAAACGTGGTCGTTGCTTTCTATGTCCTAGAAATAAAGACAAAAAGTCTAAAGTGAAGTGTTCCATGTGCTCTAACTTTGTTTGCAATGAACACAGAACTGAAAAAAAGAAGATCGTTTGTCTAAAAACATATTATGGATTCTAGTGACACTGAATAACGAATTTACTGATAAGGACGGAGATGGAGCTGGCGCAATAAATTATTATATTTATTTATTATTTTGTTTATTGTAAAATTGAATTCCTTACTTTGTGTTCCTTATTCTAAGTATTGATTATAATTATACCTAAGTTTATTTTATGTCAAAACATGAAATGTTTGAAACTGAATAGCATTTGATTTTATTATTAAAAATAAATGCTGTATATTTAATTAAATAATCGTTTTTTACTTTACTAACATTCTTTCTAATATTATTATACCAACTGATAAATAAAAAAAATATATTTTTGTGTGGGGGACTTTAGTGACCCCACTCCGTACTTTATGTTATAAACTGGACTCCGTACTCTAAGGGTTAAATATATAGGATAACTAGTTGCAAAACACCACAATTTATCCAAAAATTTCTCTAGGATGTAAATGTATGGTACCTAGCAAGGAAATGAGCACATAAAACCAATTTTTGATTTCATGTAGCTTAACGAGTTATTGCATTAAGCCCTTCAATTATAGTTATTTATTATTGTTATATATGTAGGTATTTATTTAATATATATGAAATATATAGCATCTACATATATACCATATCATTTCTTTGTATTTTTCATGATCTATTCTATGCAGTTTGATATTTACAAAAATGCAGAAAGTCATTACCCTAATGTACATATTTTGAGCATACTTCTGTGCAAAAAGTTTTAAGCTAAGATGGTATTTAAAAAATCCAAGCAAAGTTCCAGCGTCTTAAGAAGAAAATGCCGCTGTAGCTGATTGGCAGGGATGATAGTCTATTAGTACAGAGGTCGCGAGTTCGATTTCCGGTAAGGACTCTGGGTGTTTTCCGCAGAGAAACCAAATATCTTTGCAGGTTGTGTTCGTTTATTAAAAAAAACATGTACATATATGTAATGTAAAAAAAAGACGAGCGGTGTCTTGGGAACACCCCGTTAGAGATATCCTTGACTTTTATATATAAAAATATAATTATAAATTAATTTAAAACAAACAAAAACTACTAAAAATTCGAAATCATTTATTTAATTTTATCAAATAAAACAAACAGTATGCTTCGAAGTTTTATACATATTAACCCAATTCACAATCTTGTGCAATTGGTCTTGCATCGTAGAATTTGCAAAATATTTATTCTCACCACTAACAATTGTTAAGTGGTGAGTATCAATATGCAATACCATTTTGCAAATGCTACGATGCAAGACCATTTGCACAAGATTGTGAATTGGGAATTGGGCTACAATATTATAAACACAAACAAGAAGAAGAACAACGACACTATAACTGATTCTACCACTCAACAACAATAGCCCTATTAACAATATTGTGCAAATTTCTTACGAAATTAAATTTCTACCCCCTACCGTGCCATAAAGAGCATAGCTTTAAAAATAATTGACTTTTAAGAATGAAGCCAAGGTATATCAATAAGGTATACACAGAAAAAATTATCACCAAACAATTTTCAAACAAAAGTTTGTCTAAAAATAAATTGAAGTTTCAGTAAATGTTCTGTCCATAATCTATGAATTGTTTGTTTGACTTTTATTTAGAACGCAAACACTAAAAACAACAACAAAAACTGTGTCGTAAAAAACCACCCCGATGACGACATACATACAAATAACAACAACAATCATTGCAAGAGGAATGTAATTGTAGCAAGGTTGTTTACAAAAGATTTTTGAGTAAATCGATTAGTTAATGTCGTTGCCTTAATTCTCATTCATTTTTTGAGAGTATTTAGATAAACATTCAGACTTGAATTTAACAGTGAAATCTCATTAAAGCTTGATGGATGGTGATGATGACACAGACAAAAATGTTGTTTGCATTTTTGTTTGATTAAGTAAGCTATTTTGCTTAATAATTGTTAGCATTTTTAGACTAATTGTTTATTAAATTCAGACAGAAATATTTTTCAGAAAATCCAGTAAATATTTTTGTTTGATTTAGTAAATTGTTTTGTCTACAATTTGTAAATATTTTTAGACAAATTGTTTTATAGATTTAAACAATTTGTTCACTAAAAACACGTTTTTTTTAAAATGAAATTGTTGAGGTAGTTTTGTCTATATTTACAAATTCGTTTGTAGGTCTGTTCATAGACAAAATATTTACTATTTCATTGAATTCCTTTACAGAAAATGAAATTTAGTTTTTTTTGTGTGGTCATCGGCGAATTGATACAACAAAGCAACTTTTTTGTTCAAGCAATTGTCAAAACAAATTTACATAAAATTTTTTTCAAATTATTTAAATAAAAAAATTTATAAGGAAAGTTTGGCAGTTCCTTGAAAAATCAGCTGTGATTATACCGCCACCTGTTATGAATTCGCCTTGAATGAAGCATTATGGAAACACATACAAGGGTTTAAACGTGGAATGGAAAACGAGAAACTGAAATCTTTTATACATGTTTCTAGTGAGGTTTCATAAATTAGCTCAAAATTCTAATATAATCTCGTGTATGCGTCACGAGATATTATTAGAGGTCCCAAAAAGCAGTTTTTGTGAACATCTTGCTTCCTGTCCTGAATACGGCGTATGGCGTTTTTCTGAAAGTTGAGGGTAATAATATTATCTTTAAAAAAATGTATACATCATCTTTTCGTTGGATGATCCGTTTTTAAGATAGAACGCAAAAAGTAAAAAGGGCTACGCGCTAACATGAGATTTTATGAGACTTTTGACACAGCTTTTATAACGGCAAAATAAAGGTGTATACGAGTTTTCAGCTTATGTATACGAGTTTCCGATGTTGGCTCTTTTTATTGCTTATTTGACTGGGCTATTGAGTGAGAAAAAAATTTATATTTTTGTACGCTTATTAGGTTTGCAGGTTGATTCATATAATAATCTAACTAATATTCTACGAATCGTCCCACAAAAGATCGGATGACAACTATAATTTTTAATTTTTTTCATGTGAAATCTTCTCACAAGTTGCAGAAACAAGGCAAAGGTGTGCTTAACAATTTTACACCATCCGTTGTCAAACTGCTCACTTGTGTTTTTCGACCGGTTTTTGTAAAAATGCAAAAATCTTTACTCACTTAAGCCCGGCCGAAGGCCGGCTACGCAGATAATCTTTAGTAATTAAATTAAAATTTCTTTAAATTTTCAATTTATTTCCAAGTATTTGCTTAAGTTGACATTCTTTAAGCATTGGTAACGCTATTTCAAAATTTTTGTTGACTTTAATTGACTTTATTTCCCATTATGCTAACCGGACTCAGGAATATAATAATATATAAGCATATAAATATGTATGTTTTAATTTGATTTCATTTTTAAAAAGTATGGACATTATGACACATTTAAAAGAGCCCATACTGTCCATAATAATAATAATAATAATAATAATAATAATAATAATAATAATGTCATAAAGTCCATGGACATTATAACACTTTCAGAAGTGTCATAATGTTCGGATCCTTCCCTCATAATGTCCAATTTTTTGCACGTGGCAATAAAGCCCTTCTAAAACTTTTATATGTCGTGAAAAAATTGGACTTTAGGAGGGAAGTATCCGAAATGGCATAAGTGGCGACCAAAATTTGATGTCGGATTCAAAGGCTAAAATTAAAGCCATGAACAACGATATGCGATATAATCAGATTGGACTTTAAATGGCGATGCAATATATAAAAAATTAAAATTAGGGCGTGGCAAAAAAAATTGTTTACAGTTCTAGAAACTTCATTGATATATCTTTCATTCTAGGGGGTAACTGGTGCAAATTTATTTTATTTTTGTATATGAAAAATAAAAGAGGCGTATTTTTGGGGCTTGGCATAAAGGTGAGGATGTTAAAATCTAGACATACTAAGTTTTAAATCGACCTTCTTTCCACGTGCAAAAAATTGGACATTATGGGGGAAGGATCCGAGATGGCATAAGTGGCACTTAGAATTAAATGTCGGATTAAAGTCACCAGAAGCAAAAAGTAAGCTATATTCAAGCCATGAACAACAATGTGCGATATAATCAGATCGGACTTTAAAGGGCCGTGCTATATATAAAAACAAAAAGCGCTATATTTTGGGGCGTGGCAAAAAAAATATTTTTTCCGTTTTAGAATCTTCATTGACATATCTTTCATTCTAGGGGGTGACCGGCACAACTTTTATTTATTGTATGGAGGTCGACACGCTTTAATGTACACTCAACTGCAAACGATTTATAACTTTATGACACAAAGTTTATGTTATTGTAGTTTTTGCTGGATATGTATGTATGCAATTGTTTTTTTTTACATTTTCTTTTGCGTTATGTTTTGTAATAATTTGTTAAGAATGTATGTATACATATGTTTATGAATACACACAGAAAAATTTCAATGTAAAATCGTTGAAAATCAGGTTAATTTAAAATTTTTCAGTAGTTATTTTGCTTCATAGGCGTTTCATTCAACATGATTTACAATAATCTTGAAGGAACATTTATCCTTTTGAATTAACTATACTTCATGTTGATTTAATATTGCAGTACAGTTAATACTGAAATAATACGAAAAAGCATGTTGAATCAAAGTTATTTCGAGTTGAAACAACGTGAATTTTATATATACTGGGACAACACGAAGAATCATGTTGAATCAGTTATTTCAAGTTGAAACAACGTGAATTTGATATTGAAACAACACTAAGAATCATGTTGAAATATAGTTATAACAAGCTTGATCGTTATTAGCATAGGCATCAGAAAACTTTGTGTTTTAGTTGGCTGCCCCAGCCAAGATTTGACCTCGTGCCACTTGCATAATAGTCCACGCCCTAACCACTGCAGCCACAACAGCTTCAAAATTTTCTTTAGCTATACACTAAATAATTACCCATCGTATGTAAAATGAATTCAACATGATTTAAATGATTATTTAACATAAAACTTATTTGAAATAAAAGTTATAGTCATGTTGATTTAAAATGAAATGTAACGTTTATAAGCAAGTTGTTTTAACAGTAAAAAATTTAAAATAAAAGAGATTCAAAGTTAGATTAATAATTATTCGTTTAAAATTAATATGAAACAATGGCAATTTTAAACCAGCAGCAGTAAATTTTCGCTGGTAATTCGTTTTTTGTCGTCTACATAGCCGACACATATAAGAATAAACAACAAGTCACACAACTAAGCTCAACAGTGAACTGTAACAATGAACAAAGCAAATTAATACTAACACACTTAAACGACAAATTATTTCTTGTAATAATTAATATGATTTCCAATCACAATTGCGTCATGTTGATTTACATTGCTTTATTTTTCTGTGTGTATATATGTATATCAATTTTTAGATTTTTAAAATTTATTAAAACAGCAAATTATAAAAGTTACTGCAAAATATTTTATACTAATGTTATAACCGATTTTTTACTGAATTTAATAACACCAGTTTGAAGTTTGTAGGCAATATATTATAAAAGATTTAGAAGAAAGGCACGGAGCGAAAATTGTTCGGTTGTTTACACTCTCTGTTATAAGCATGAAGACATAAAAAATGATTTTCATTTTCAACAGGTGAGAGCCCTATGTCAGTGCAATATTCCACTCTATCTCAAAAACGGTGGAGTGTTTGTATACAAAATTTTGTATGAAATTGTATTTTATACAACTTTCACGATAACATTAAAGGTCGTATTCAAGAAAAAAAAAACGAGATATTTACAAACAAAAAGGATTTTTGTGGCTTTTAGTTTCTGCGAAAGGCTTGACAAATAGAAATTTTCGAAAAAGAAAATGAAACATAAATGGCCAAAAGTTTCATTTTTAGAGTATTAAATATAAGTGACGAACAATTTCACACCAAGAATATAAATAAAATCACAAAATTACTCAAAGACAATAGTTTTCCAATAAATCTCATTAACAATTTAATATATGAGACAAAACTTAAACTCAACAATAATTATTCCCAAAACAAAACAAATAGCAATACCAATAATCAACCAAATATTTTTTACGGTGTAACTTTTATACCAGGCTTAACAGATAACAAAAAGTTAAAAACAACAATAAAAACAGAAAATATAAAATTTGCTTATAAACCTAATTCTACACTTAATACAGTTTTCACCAATATGAAAGACAAAGTAGAAAAACAACAACAATGCAATGTTGTTTATGAAGTAAAATGCAAAGGCAATGATGAACAAAACTGCAATTTAATATACATTGGAACAACAAAACGAACTTTGGAAACAAGAATGAGTGAACATAAAAAAGACATCACAAAACAGAGAGAAACAACAGCATTATCACAGCATATACTCAATACTGGACATGCAGCTGATTTTGATAATGTTAAAATACTAGATATAGAAAACAAAGGGAAAAAAAGATACACTATAGAAAGTCTACGTATACAACAAAATATCAACAGAACGATGAACTTAAAAGAAGACACTAACAACATAAATACGAGCTACAGCGTTGCAATAAGTAGGAAATTTTAACTGTGATATTAATTTTTAAGTTGTGTTTGATTTAATTCTTTATATAAAAAAAAATTTTTTTAGCAGTTTACTTATTTTAGAAACACTAATATTTAAATGTAAATTGATTTTATAATATCATTTTGTAAGTTAACCATAATTTTTGGTGTGATTATTTGTAATAATATTAAGTTTTTATTTTTAAATAGACGAAACCCTTGAAAAAGTCAACAAAAAATTGACGAAACGTTGGGTAAATATGTAATAAAAAGTTTTTTATTGACATAAACTGCGTTAGGCCTTATTAGCTGAAGATTATTTAATCAACAATACCAAACTACAAAATTGGCCAAATAATATAAACAACAATATCATATCGGATAGCTTGCCGAAACACACTATTTGAATAATTGAACATAATATTTTTCACATATCACCAAAAAAACAAATAATTAAACATGAAGGGATATTTCAAACACATCAATCTTAAATACAACAACGAAACTTGCAAAACATTGAAAGAGTATTGTAATGAAACAAAAAGGCTAATACAACAACAACAAAGATTAAAGTTCTTATTATCAACTAGAAAATATGGAATAATACCAAATCATACAAAAAATACAACAACACAAGTAAGCAGCTTTTTTCAATGTCACAATATTAAAAGAAAACTGAATATAATAGAAAACAACTTCCATCAAAAAATTTTAAGCCTAGAGATATCACAAACAAATACAAATATTACAATAATTAGACGAAAGCTTCACCATCTAAAAACAGGTATACATAATTTACTCTCGACTGAAGATTATACGAGTTTCATTTATAAACAAATGGAAAGATCAAAACAAATGCAGATAATCATAAACGCAAAACAGAACGCTAAGCTGAATACACTTAAAGAAAAATATTTTAAATTACATGGTTTTGTTTTTAATGAGAATTGGTTTATAAATAAAACAAATATTATAGTTCCGAAGGATTGTATGTGGATAACATCATTAGGGAAAAAATTTTCGCTGCCAATAAGAGATCAAAATTTTTCTCCTTTACATGTCATTGCTGACTTGGAACAGTGCATACAAACGATGGGTGAAAATATGGAAAAAGAAAAAGACGTTACAAGAACTAAGCTAGCCACTAATATAACAACATTTAGAAGAAAAATTAACAACTCTCCAAAAGAAAAATTTATAACTGCAGCTTATGAGGAAACCAAAAGATTTCTTAAGCAGCACAAAAATATTATGCTAACACAAGCAGACAAGGGAAACAAAACTGTGTTAATGTATAAAGAGGACTACAAAGAAAGAATGATATCACTACTTAACGATAAAAGCACATATAGAACAATGAGGATTGACCCAACAGCAAAGCTACAAAAAGAAAACAACACAATAATTACTCATTTGTACAAAAGTGAATGTATAGACATATCACAAAAACAACGCTTACTTTGTTCTTCTGGGATTGCCCCCAGAATCTATGGCCTACCCAAAATTCATAAAGAAGGCACACCACTACGGCCGATAGTTTCTTCAATGAACGTCCCTTGCTACCATTTATCAAAGCACATTGGGCAAGTAATTAAAAATATAATATCTACAAAATATAATATAAAAAATTCAAAACAATTAAAAGACGAACTTAAACACATCACACTGCAAAACAATGAAATATTAATATCATTTGATGTAGTTTCACTATTTACAAACATTCCGGTACATATTGCAATTAGAAATATAATGAAAAAATGGAACATTATTGAAACATTCACAAAAATCCCAAAATCCCAATTCTTAAAAATACTAAAATTTTGTCTTACCGACAACAATTATTTCGTATATGACGGCAACATATATAATCAAATATTTGGAATGCCAATGGGTAATCCATTGTCACCAACAATAGCAGATGTGATACTTGACAGCCTTTTAGACGAAGCACTAGCTGAATTAAAACAGAAAAATATAAGTTTGAAATACATAGTTAAGTATGTAGACGACGTTTTGGCTATAATCAAACTTGACGATAAAAATGAGATTCTACAGGCACTCAACAGCTTCCATCCTAAAATACAATTTACTGTTGAAATGGAGAAAAACTGCAATTTACCATATTTAGATATATTTTTACAACGACGAGAGAACAAAATTTTATTCGACTGGTATGCAAAAGATATAGCATCAGGAAGACTAATGAATTTTAATGCAACACAACCAAAAACGCAAATAATTAATACGGCCAAAAGTTTCATTTTTAGAGTATTAAATATAAGTGACGAACAATTTCACACCAAGAATATAAATAAAATCACAAAATTACTCAAAGACAATAGTTTTCCAATAAATCTCATTAACAATTTAATATATGAGACAAAACTTAAACTCAACAATAATTATTCCCAAAACAAAACAAATAGCAATACCAATAATCAACCAAATATTTTTTACGGTGTAACTTTTATACCAGGCTTAACAGATAACAAAAAGTTAAAAACAACAATAAAAACAGAAAATATAAAATTTGCTTATAAACCTAATTCTACACTTAATACAGTTTTCACCAATATGAAAGACAAAGTAGAAAAACAACAACAATGCAATGTTGTTTATGAAGTAAAATGCAAAGGCAATGATGAACAAAACTGCAATTTAATATACATTGGAACAACAAAACGAACTTTGGAAACAAGAATGAGTGAACATAAAAAAGACATCACAAAACAGAGAGAAACAACAGCATTATCACAGCATATACTCAATACTGGACATGCAGCTGATTTTGATAATGTTAAAATACTAGATATAGAAAACAAAGGGAAAAAAAGATACACTATAGAAAGTCTACGTATACAACAAAATATCAACAGAACGATGAACTTAAAAGAAGACACTAACAACATAAATACGAGCTACAGCGTTGCAATAAGTAGGAAATTTTAACTGTGATATTAATTTTTAAGTTGTGTTTGATTTAATTCTTTATATAAAAAAAAAATTTTTTTTAGCAGTTTACTTATTTTAGAAACACTAATATTTAAATGTAAATTGATTTTATAATATCATTTTGTAAGTTAACCATAATTTTTGGTGTGATTATTTGTAATAATATTAAGTTTTTATTTTTAAATAGACGAAACCCTTGAAAAAGTCAACAAAAAATTGACGAAACGTTGGGTAAATATGTAATAAAAAGTTTTTTATTGACATAAACTGCGTTAGGCCTTATTAGCTGAAGATTATTTAATCAACAATACCAAACTACAAAATTGGCCAAATAATATAAACAACAATATCATATCGGATAGCTTGCCGAAACACACTATTTGAATAATTGAACATAATATTTTTCACATATCACCAAAAAAACAAATAATTAAACATGAAGGGATATTTCAAACACATCAATCTTAAATACAACAACGAAACTTGCAAAACATTGAAAGAGTATTGTAATGAAACAAAAAGGCTAATACAACAACAACAAAGATTAAAGTTCTTATTATCAACTAGAAAATATGGAATAATACCAAATCATACAAAAAATACAACAACACAAGTAAGCAGCTTTTTTCAATGTCACAATATTAAAAGAAAACTGAATATAATAGAAAACAACTTCCATCAAAAAATTTTAAGCCTAGAGATATCACAAACAAATACAAATATTACAATAATTAGACGAAAGCTTCACCATCTAAAAACAGGTATACATAATTTACTCTCGACTGAAGATTATACGAGTTTCATTTATAAACAAATGGAAAGATCAAAACAAATGCAGATAATCATAAACGCAAAACAGAACGCTAAGCTGAATACACTTAAAGAAAAATATTTTAAATTACATGGTTTTGTTTTTAATGAGAATTGGTTTATAAATAAAACAAATATTATAGTTCCGAAGGATTGTATGTGGATAACATCATTAGGGAAAAAATTTTCGCTGCCAATAAGAGATCAAAATTTTTCTCCTTTACATGTCATTGCTGACTTGGAACAGTGCATACAAACGATGGGTGAAAATATGGAAAAAGAAAAAGACGTTACAAGAACTAAGCTAGCCACTAATATAACAACATTTAGAAGAAAAATTAACAACTCTCCAAAAGAAAAATTTATAACTGCAGCTTATGAGGAAACCAAAAGATTTCTTAAGCAGCACAAAAATATTATGCTAACACAAGCAGACAAGGGAAACAAAACTGTGTTAATGTATAAAGAGGACTACAAAGAAAGAATGATATCACTACTTAACGATAAAAGCACATATAGAACAATGAGGATTGACCCAACAGCAAAGCTACAAAAAGAAAACAACACAATAATTACTCATTTGTACAAAAGTGAATGTATAGACATATCACAAAAACAACGCTTACTTTGTTCTTCTGGGATTGCCCCCAGAATCTATGGCCTACCCAAAATTCATAAAGAAGGCACACCACTACGGCCGATAGTTTCTTCAATGAACGTCCCTTGCTACCATTTATCAAAGCACATTGGGCAAGTAATTAAAAATATAATATCTACAAAATATAATATAAAAAATTCAAAACAATTAAAAGACGAACTTAAACACATCACACTGCAAAACAATGAAATATTAATATCATTTGATGTAGTTTCACTATTTACAAACATTCCGGTACATATTGCAATTAGAAATATAATGAAAAAATGGAACATTATTGAAACATTCACAAAAATCCCAAAATCCCAATTCTTAAAAATACTAAAATTTTGTCTTACCGACAACAATTATTTCGTATATGACGGCAACATATATAATCAAATATTTGGAATGCCAATGGGTAATCCATTGTCACCAACAATAGCAGATGTGATACTTGACAGCCTTTTAGACGAAGCACTAGCTGAATTAAAACAGAAAAATATAAGTTTGAAATACATAGTTAAGTATGTAGACGACGTTTTGGCTATAATCAAACTTGACGATAAAAATGAGATTCTACAGGCACTCAACAGCTTCCATCCTAAAATACAATTTACTGTTGAAATGGAGAAAAACTGCAATTTACCATATTTAGATATATTTTTACAACGACGAGAGAACAAAATTTTATTCGACTGGTATGCAAAAGATATAGCATCAGGAAGACTAATGAATTTTAATGCAACACAACCAAAAACGCAAATAATTAATACGGCCAAAAGTTTCATTTTTAGAGTATTAAATATAAGTGACGAACAATTTCACACCAAGAATATAAATAAAATCACAAAATTACTCAAAGACAATAGTTTTCCAATAAATCTCATTAACAATTTAATATATGAGACAAAACTTAAACTCAACAATAATTATTCCCAAAACAAAACAAATAGCAATACCAATAATCAACCAAATATTTTTTACGGTGTAACTTTTATACCAGGCTTAACAGATAACAAAAAGTTAAAAACAACAATAAAAACAGAAAATATAAAATTTGCTTATAAACCTAATTCTACACTTAATACAGTTTTCACCAATATGAAAGACAAAGTAGAAAAACAACAACAATGCAATGTTGTTTATGAAGTAAAATGCAAAGGCAATGATGAACAAAACTGCAATTTAATATACATTGGAACAACAAAACGAACTTTGGAAACAAGAATGAGTGAACATAAAAAAGACATCACAAAACAGAGAGAAACAACAGCATTATCACAGCATATACTCAATACTGGACATGCAGCTGATTTTGATAATGTTAAAATACTAGATATAGAAAACAAAGGGAAAAAAAGATACACTATAGAAAGTCTACGTATACAACAAAATATCAACAGAACGATGAACTTAAAAGAAGACACTAACAACATAAATACGAGCTACAGCGTTGCAATAAGTAGGAAATTTTAACTGTGATATTAATTTTTAAGTTGTGTTTGATTTAATTCTTTATATAAAAAAAAAAAATTTTTTTAGCAGTTTACTTATTTTAGAAACACTAATATTTAAATGTAAATTGATTTTATAATATCATTTTGTAAGTTAACCATAATTTTTGGTGTGATTATTTGTAATAATATTAAGTTTTTATTTTTAAATAGACGAAACCCTTGAAAAAGTCAACAAAAAATTGACGAAACGTTGGGTAAATATGTAATAAAAAGTTTTTTATTGACATAAACTGCGTTAGGCCTTATTAGCTGAAGATTATTTAATCAACAATACCAAACTACAAAATTGGCCAAATAATATAAACAACAATATCATATCGGATAGCTTGCCGAAACACACTATTTGAATAATTGAACATAATATTTTTCACATATCACCAAAAAAACAAATAATTAAACATGAAGGGATATTTCAAACACATCAATCTTAAATACAACAACGAAACTTGCAAAACATTGAAAGAGTATTGTAATGAAACAAAAAGGCTAATACAACAACAACAAAGATTAAAGTTCTTATTATCAACTAGAAAATATGGAATAATACCAAATCATACAAAAAATACAACAACACAAGTAAGCAGCTTTTTTCAATGTCACAATATTAAAAGAAAACTGAATATAATAGAAAACAACTTCCATCAAAAAATTTTAAGCCTAGAGATATCACAAACAAATACAAATATTACAATAATTAGACGAAAGCTTCACCATCTAAAAACAGGTATACATAATTTACTCTCGACTGAAGATTATACGAGTTTCATTTATAAACAAATGGAAAGATCAAAACAAATGCAGATAATCATAAACGCAAAACAGAACGCTAAGCTGAATACACTTAAAGAAAAATATTTTAAATTACATGGTTTTGTTTTTAATGAGAATTGGTTTATAAATAAAACAAATATTATAGTTCCGAAGGATTGTATGTGGATAACATCATTAGGGAAAAAATTTTCGCTGCCAATAAGAGATCAAAATTTTTCTCCTTTACATGTCATTGCTGACTTGGAACAGTGCATACAAACGATGGGTGAAAATATGGAAAAAGAAAAAGACGTTGCAAGAACTAAGCTAGCCACTAATATAACAACATTTAGAAGAAAAATTAACAACTCTCCAAAAGAAAAATTTATAACTGCAGCTTATGAGGAAACCAAAAGATTTCTTAAGCAGCACAAAAATATTATGCTAACACAAGCAGACAAGGGAAACAAAACTGTGTTAATGTATAAAGAGGACTACAAAGAAAGAATGATATCACTACTTAACGATAAAAGCACATATAGAACAATGAGGATTGACCCAACAGCAAAGCTACAAAAAGAAAACAACACAATAATTACTCATTTGTACAAAAGTGAATGTATAGACATATCACAAAAACAACGCTTACTTTGTTCTTCTGGGATTGCCCCCAGAATCTATGGCCTACCCAAAATTCATAAAGAAGGCACACCACTACGGCCGATAGTTTCTTCAATGAACGTCCCTTGCTACCATTTATCAAAGCACATTGGGCAAGTAATTAAAAATATAATATCTACAAAATATAATATAAAAAATTCAAAACAATTAAAAGACGAACTTAAACACATCACACTGCAAAACAATGAAATATTAATATCATTTGATGTAGTTTCACTATTTACAAACATTCCGGTACATATTGCAATTAGAAATATAATGAAAAAATGGAACATTATTGAAACATTCACAAAAATCCCAAAATCCCAATTCTTAAAAATACTAAAATTTTGTCTTACCGACAACAATTATTTCGTATATGACGGCAACATATATAATCAAATATTTGGAATGCCAATGGGTAATCCATTGTCACCAACAATAGCAGATGTGATACTTGACAGCCTTTTAGACGAAGCACTAGCTGAATTAAAACAGAAAAATATAAGTTTGAAATACATAGTTAAGTATGTAGACGACGTTTTGGCTATAATCAAACTTGACGATAAAAATGAGATTCTACAGGCACTCAACAGCTTCCATCCTAAAATACAATTTACTGTTGAAATGGAGAAAAACTGCAATTTACCATATTTAGATATATTTTTACAACGACGAGAGAACAAAATTTTATTCGACTGGTATGCAAAAGATATAGCATCAGGAAGACTAATGAATTTTAATGCAACACAACCAAAAACGCAAATAATTAATACGGCCAAAAGTTTCATTTTTAGAGTATTAAATATAAGTGACGAACAATTTCACACCAAGAATATAAATAAAATCACTAAATTACTCAAAGACAATAGTTTTCCAATAAATCTCATTAACAATTTAATATATGAGACAAAACTTAAACTCAACAATAATTATTCCCAAAACAAAACAAATAGCAATACCAATAATCAACCAAATATTTTTTACGGTGTAACTTTTATACCAGGCTTAACAGATAACAAAAAGTTAAAAACAACAATAAAAACAGAAAATATAAAATTTGCTTATAAACCTAATTCTACACTTAATACAGTTTTCACCAATATGAAAGACAAAGTAGAAAAACAACAACAATGCAATGTTGTTTATGAAGTAAAATGCAAAGGCAATGATGAACAAAACTGCAATTTAATATACATTGGAACAACAAAACGAACTTTGGAAACAAGAATGAGTGAACATAAAAAAGACATCACAAAACAGAGAGAAACAACAGCATTATCACAGCATATACTCAATACTGGACATGCAGCTGATTTTGATAATGTTAAAATACTAGATATAGAAAACAAAGGGAAAAAAAGATACACTATAGAAAGTCTACGTATACAACAAAATATCAACAGAACGATGAACTTAAAAGAAGACACTAACAACATAAATACGAGCTACAGCGTTGCAATAAGTAGGAAATTTTAACTGTGATATTAATTTTTAAGTTGTGTTTGATTTAATTCTTTATATAAAAAAAAAAATTTTTTTAGCAGTTTACTTATTTTAGAAACACTAATATTTAAATGTAAATTGATTTTATAATATCATTTTGTAAGTTAACCATAATTTTTGGTGTGATTATTTGTAATAATATTAAGTTTTTATTTTTAAATAGACGAAACCCTTGAAAAAGTCAACAAAAAATTGACGAAACGTTGGGTAAATATGTAATAAAAAGTTTTTTATTGACATAAACTGCGTTAGGCCTTATTAGCTGAAGATTATTTAATCAACAATACCAAATAAATGGAAATAGTTTGTTAAAATTACGTATTTTTTCATTTTTATTCCGTTAACGCTAGTGCTCTTGATCCTTACTAATTTTTTCATTGACGTGAGCAAATAAAAGTTCATACGCGTGCAAGACTATTCGATTATTTATTCGCGAACATGCATCGTAAGTAAAAAGTTACTCACGGTTCCATGTAATTTCAGTAGAAATAATAATACATAATAAAATAGGAATGTAAGGCAGCCATTGTGGCATAACGACAAAAAAAATAGTCAAAGTAAATAACAAAGTGTGAGTAAATACTTGTTAAATACGATGAGTAAGCAAAATTTTCAACATACGCGCAATCGTTTTGAGAAACTTATAGAACAGTAATAAATGTTTGGATGGGTAAAGGATACAATTCCAAAGGGAACATTGTACAAAGGATGTATGAATAAAGTCATTGCAGTAATAAAGAGAATAAAATGGAAATGTCATTTACATACTGCTCCATATTTTTAATAGCTATAAGAACAAAGATAATCGCAAAATTAAATGTGCAAAACATAGATCTGACAACTTAACATGTTGTACATAAGAGTCATTCACATTCAAATAGTTAGTAAGTATTTACAGTGTTGCTCAAATATATTTCAAACGAAATAATTTTTTTTTTACTTTTATATTTAGAAACTAAGTACATATTACTTTTTTGTTAGAAATCAAAGTTTCTTAGCTACATTTTGAACTCTAGGTATACGGACGATTTTAACAAAAAGGAAACGAATTGATTGATATGTATTTACAGCAAATGTGCACAATAAATATTTTACTCAAATCGACAATTAATTGTAGTCAAAAGTCGATTTCAGTATAAAGTCGGTAGTGCAGCGTTTTTATACGACTAAAATCGATTATCGAACAACATCGAATGCTATTTACTATTCAATAACTTCAACCAATTCCTCGATAAATATCATCCGTTATGTTATCAATTTTGTACATAAAGATTATGTTGTTTGTAGTATATCTGGCTTTATGATCAGTTAATAAAATTTCCCATTTTTTATAAATTTTTAAAAAATAAAAATTTTTTAATTCATTTTAATTTTGTAACGTGATTTTTCCCGACCCGCGCAAAGAGTTAGGTAGAGTTCCAAAACATCAAAATACGTTGTAGTTATGCAAATTCTTAGGTGCTTTCTTTCTGTAAACAGTTTAAGAATGTATAAAAACAAACAAACAGCTTTGATTGTAGATATCGATACTAATGCCCATCAAAGCGAAAAACAAAAAGTGTGTGGGTGTTGGATTAAATCAGATACAGGAGATTTTGACTAACTGAATTGAGTTGAAATAAAATGAATGCAAGGATTTACATGAAAGTCTTGTATTTAATTTCGTAACAAAAATTAGTTAAATAGCTGATGGTTCCTTATAAAAAAGCCTTCACCTTCATAAGGGGAAAAATGAACAATAACGCTGATGAAACTGTGTAGCGGCCTGTCGAAATCAGTAGTACTGATCCGTTCTGCTAATCTGATTTGAATATTCAAACACTCCACTCTTAATAAAATAAATAGTTTGAATTTACAGTAATCCCTCGATTTACGTCGTGATTAGTTCCGGAAAATGTCGACGTAATTCGAAACAACGTAAATCGAACTTGATATTGCATATAATAAAAATTGGATTTATTTCCATATATTTTTTCTTTTTATAACTGAGGCGACTTAAATCGAAATGACGACGCAAACGAAATGGGAGTGAACAAAAATTTTGCCCACCGCATAAAAACAAAGATTTTAACTAAATTCTGGGATTCCCCATGTTTTGCTAATAACTTGTAAGCAACTGTCCGACGTAAATCGAATGGCGACGCAAATCGAATTTGGAAGGCACCAAAAATTTGACGACGCAAATCGAATGGAGACGCAAATCAAATTTGATAGGTACAAAAAAATTTACGATGTTATCCGAAACAACGTAAATCGAGGCGACGTAAATCTAGGGATTACTGTACATTAATTCAAATATTGATCTAAAAAGTCGCAAACAATAAATTTCAGACTTATACCTATTCAGTTCAAAAATAAAATTACGTAAAAATATTTTACATTTTAAGTAATATATTAAATTTGGAACGATTTTCCGTCATCCCACGTCAAATTTGGTGTGTAAACAGACCGGTTTCGGATATGTGCCATCTTCAGTGTTCTATTGATTAATATATTAAAGTTTTATTAAAATACATTGAAATTGATTATGGAGGGGTATTAGCTAGTCCCTATTAGGAATGGGCAAAAAATATAGATATTTTCTTAAAATTATATCGATATATGTATATCGTCGATATTTTTAATTTCGATATATCGATATATGTTTCCAAATATATCGACAGTATCAAATTCGATATATTTTTAACTTTGGGTTTGTTTTCGTGCAATTTCTAACAATATTTCGGCACAGTCTTCATCAAATAGAATATTACTAACAAAATCTTTTGTTTTATTTATAATATTTTGTCTATTCGAAACATTATGATTCTTTGAGTATAATTTTGTTGATGTATGTTCCATGAAATATTGGTGGAACAGTAAGGATCTTAGAAATAACTCTTTCCAGCAGGATGCAGAAATTATTCAATAAATTGCTGCTTTATTATACTTATTTTAATTGTTTCCGTTTTGTTAGAAAACGAAATTGTGTAACAATTTATTTAAAAGCAAATAAGTAAATTATTTTTTTTAGTTTTGAAAAAAAAATTATTTTTTTCTATAGTAACGTTATAAGCCATACAAAAATTAAAAGAAAAATATAAAATAGTTATTAAAATATTTTGTGCAGTAACATCATAAGCCACATTCAAATTTAAATACAGCCATTTCTGCTATGTTGCCATTGTCCAACGATGGGTATGTGATAGTAGTCGTTTTAAAGGACTTCTTAAAGGGGTATAAAGACCTATTTGTGATATTTATTTTTAACTTTAAAGTCGATTATATCAGAATAATTTACATGTGGCATATGATGTTATTACAATAATCCTCTCAATTCTCCTTTTTTCGTATGTACGGATTCTTAGTTTTTTTTGTCGCATTAATTTTTCTTTTTGTTGTTATGATTGAATTGAGTAGATTATGATTTTTTTTCTTTTATTGATTGTTCTTATATTATACCAGGGATGCCAGAATTCCTTCACTACTAATGGCCAAATGTAGACAAAAAATGGCTAAAAAATAGCTAAGCGAGATCGAACGAAAAAATCATGAGTATCAAACAAAAATAAGAAAGTAATTCATATATTATTTTTTACATCAAATTAGAAAGATTTTTTAAAGTAAATAGAAGCCTATCGATTGGCATTATTGCGATCACCGAAGTTTTTTTTATTAGCAACATTTTTTTCAGCGAATTTTATCACTTTTTAAAAAGTGTGTTGGGTATAACTTATAAATGCAAGTACTTCAGAAAATGACAATCCCTCTTTCTAAATTGTATTTTTGCCGCCTATCGATTGCCATTATCCATTATTGCGCTCACCGATGATTTTTCGGTGATGTTTGGCAATTTTCATGTTTACTGGGAGTACTTCTGAATGCAAGTATTTCAGAAAGCGACAACCAACCCTCGCTACCTCCTATCGATTGCCATTAGTCATTATTGTGCACACCGAAGTTTTGTTTTATTAGCAAAAACTTTTTTCAGGGATTTTTGAAAATGATTAAAAAGTTTGCTGGGTATAACTTCTGAATGAAAGTATTTCAGAAAGTGTCAATTAGTCTAAAAATACTAACAAATACTAAGCAAATGATTTTTTTAATATATCAATAAAAATTTTTGTCTGGGTCATCATCATCATCATCATCATCATCATCATCATCATGCATTAAGCATTTATGAAATTTGACTTTGTTAAATGTGTTCAAGTCTGAATGTTTATCTAAAGACTCTAAAAGAATGAATGAGAATTAATGCAACAACATTAACGAATTGATTCACTCAAAAATCTTCAGTAAACAAACTTGGTACAATCGCATTCTTTTTGCTATCATTGTTGCTGTTGTTAATTGTGTGTACGTCGCAATCGGGGTTGTTGTTTTTTACAGCACAGTTTTTCTTGTTGGTTTTGGTGTTTGCATTCTAAATAAAAGTCAAACAAACAATTCATAGACAAACTTTTGTTTGAAAATTTTTTGGTGATAATTTTTTCTGTGTACTAATATAAAATTTTAATATTTCTTATTCCATAACAATTTTGTTTTGAAACAGTTGTCATTTAACAGAAAAAATATATGTTATCGAGAAAATAATGTAAAATTGAACCAAAATCATATTCTACAGTCAATGTTAATACGAAAAAACTGTTAACTTCAACGATAGGTACGAGTATTTTGTAGGTGACAAGGAAATATAAGAACCAAATTATTGGTCAACAAGTGCGGGCTTTGCTGCCATCAATGTTTTTAAAGAAGATTTCTGCGGTTTTTTAATCAAAATTGCTATACAAATTTTTAGAACGATTTAATATGAAAAGCCACACAATATTGCTGTGACATGTTATTTTATATGCCCAATTGCAGAAAAAAAAATTAAAAAATAATCAATATGAAACTTCTATCAACCACATAAATTTAAAAATATGTAGTTTCTTCCATATTCCATCGGTTTTACAATTCTTTTGATTGCTTTTAAACACAATCCAAAAGAGAAAACTAATATATTAAAATTTTTTTATTATTATTTTAGAATGGCTCAAACACAAGAAAATAAAATTAAATTGAAATGTGTTGCCAGAATAAACAATTTAGAAGCTTTAAAACAAATGTTTTTTGAAAAGCTACTAACAATTGAAAAAATATGTATATGTGAATTCAAATTGATTATTAGGCTAAGGTTCGTAACGTTATATTCAGAAAGAATTGGGCATGATTAATATTCCAAGGAACAAGGGAAAAATTAACATCAACTTAGTTTTTCAACATACACAACAGAACAGAGTAGCGCTTGTGAATCTAAATTGATTATTAGGCTAAGGTTCGTAACGTTATATTCAGAAAGAATTGGGTTGATTAATATTCCAAGGAACAAGGGAAAAATTAACATCAACTTAATTTTTCAACGTACACAGCAGAACAGAGTAGCGCCACTTTCGGAAGCCGCTACACTTCCATCGTCAGTGCTCACGTGTATTTGCTTATCACCACTTGTCAGGTGGCTCTGTTGAAAAATCAGAAAAATGGGAATGAAGAAAAATAAACCGATGGCAACGCTGGGAAAGTGCACTTTAATATCAGCTTGAGAGTGATTTAATTCTCGTATTAAATTTTCACGAAAAAGTTGTATATATAAGAATTAAAATCGCATTCAACAGAGCCACCTGACAAGTGGTGATAAGCAAATACACGTGAGCACTGACGATGGAAGTGTAGCAGCTTCCGAAAGTGGCGCTACTCTGTTATGCTGTGTTTGTTGAAAAATTAAGTTGATGTTAATTTTTCTGAATATAACGTTACGAACGTTAGCCTAATAATCAATTTGGATTCACAAAATTATTTTACTGTTCAAAACTTTATTTTTTCTAAATTTTTACTTCTTTCAGAAAATCTGCGCGTATATTCACATTTATGAAAAGGTTCTCCTCAATTTTCGCTAATCTACTATCTACGTTAAAAAACGTTTTTGAAATTTCCAAAATCTACCGTCACAATTTCTATAGGCCATTAAACACGAAAAATATTTTTTAAAATTTACTATTTTCGGCCATTGCTGAATGTAGGATACATGTCCAAAATATATAATATTTTGAACTAAACACTTTGTTTGGATTGCCTTTTGCGATATGTAATTAAAAAATGAATGTGTTAAACAAAAATTTTACAAAATTGAAAATAATAAAGATACTTCTTTTGAAAAAAAAACATCCCTTTTTCAAGTCAATTTAAAAAATTTTAATTTTCAGCCTATTTCCGACTTCAAGAAATCAGATATTAGAAAATGTTTTTCTTCAATTTTACTTAGAATTTTGTCAAAAATCGAATCCAACCGTAAACTAAAAAGTTATATGCGAAATAAAAAATAAAAAGTCAAGAGAAAAAAATTTTTTTCTTTAAAGTCAACACAAAAAAATATTATCAAACAGCCACTAGCAAATCAAGTCATTAGCATTTAATTTAAATTCAAATATATATTTAATTAATAATATCAAATTAGGATGTTGATACAACAAACACTGAAACTTTTTTCAACAAACTGAGTTAATTAAATTTGTTGTTATGTATGGCGCAAAAATCCAACAGTTTCTGTAAATATTTTTGATAAAAAAAAACATATCTCGTGAGCAAATGAAAATAACAGATTGTTACTCAGTGCACATAATGAACTAAGTATAGGCTTATACATTCTAAAAATTTCAGATTTTTATCAGTATCCCCTCCCCACATCAGTTTTTGCGCCCATTATTTTTTATAAAAACTGCACTTAAAAAAATCATATCTCGTAATAGAGTGAAAATATCAAAACGGCACTAAGTAGACATAATAACGAAGTACTGATCTATATTTTCTGAAAATATCAGATTTTTATCTGTATCCCCACATGTCTTTTTTGAAGCTCAAAGTTGTGCATTGTTTAAAATTTATAAAATTTCGCACCTTTATTTTTGCAGAAGATAATATTTTAGCACAACGAAACTTATGTCATGGTATCATAGGGTTTCCTTCTTCACTACCAAAAAAAACTCAATGCTGTATGTTCAACAGGGTTCACACAGGGTTCAGTTGAAAATCGATAAAATGAGAAAAAACTGTGTAATTTTCAAGTGTCCACTTTTCGGCCATTTAATTATTCCAGTTCAGTTTTGCATAGCAATATGAAATGATCATTACTGTTTCAATATATTTTCTACTTAAAAAGCTAAAGCAATTATAAAAATGTATGAAATTGGTAAAATTTTTTACTTCGGGTGGTCATTAATCAGAAGCTACACAATAATAAATAAAAAAGATGGCGGTGTTTCTAGTATCTACAAGATTGTCTCCAATTTTTTTATTCAAATTAAAAGCCATACGGCGCGCGCACCTATTTGTTACTTCACTCAGAATTACTCTAAAACAAAACTTCATGCAACTAATTTCCTGAAAAATTCATCGTGTAAATTTAGTCAACGGGAGAAGCAGCGTTGCCAGAAGCTTTTCGAAGAAAATCATCATTTGGCGGAATAATAATCATATTTCGATATAAAAAATCATCACAAACTTTTATTCCAAAGCTGAAGAATGTGACTTTTACAGCAAACTAAAACAAAAACGCGTTTTTTTAGATTATCTGATTTCCTTCATGTCATATTCTAGATAGGAGAGTTACTGCTTTTTTGGCAACCAATATTAAAAAGATACTTGTAAAAAATTCGTGAAAAGGTTTGAAAACCGGCAGCGATCAGAGAAGTATATAAAATATCGCCATGACTGTAATAACATATAAAAATGCGACAAAACCACTTCCACCGCGAAAAAAACTCGAAAAACACAACTATATACACTGGTATACAAAAAAACATTTTTCATCTTTTAAATAAAAATATGTGGAATATACAAACTTTAATGCATAAATCCGTTTTAAGTTTTTTCCTATCATGTACAGATTTTTTAATGGGCATGACTAAGACTTGAGAATGGTTTACCCAATTTCAATAAATAAAAAATGCAGAATAAAATTACATTTATGTCATTTATATCTAATTCTTTTTAATTTCCATCTGCTTCGGAGTTATTCAGAAATTAGCGGCGAAAAATGCGTTTTTCATGCAAAGTGATTTTTTTTCAATTAAGTTATGAGTTTTAGTCGAACTGTATGTATGTATATGGGTTTATATCCAAAGAAATTTAATTATATTGGCTTGAGCTCGGCTTTAATTTAATTTTTTAATTAAATTATATTTTTCTTTATAGACAAATGTAACGCATGTAGACAAAGAAAAATTGGACTGCACGGAGGGTTGAACTGACAAGTTTCGATAGCTCCTGCTAATCTCTTCAGAGTTCTCTTCCGCTTAGACCACTCGACCAAAGAATTTTATTTTTCATTTTTAAAAAGTTATGAACAAATGAAGAGGGAAGCTTTGTAGGTATATTAGGAACATAATAAGCCATAAACCATTAAAATCGAAAGTAAATGTCGATTTTATTCACAATTAGTTGAGGGAACTAATACACACACAAATTTTAATTTTTCCTTTGTATGAAAATTGTGATATTTATGAACTGACCACCTTCACTTAATTGCGAATAAAATCAACATTTGCCATCGATTTTCATGATTTAAGGCTTTATTTCTAGTTATCCTACCTGTCAGACTAATGATAACAATTTAAAGTTTTTGCAGTTTTAATTTCTTTTATGAGTTTTTGAAAACGAACAATTAATTTTGCAAAAAAAAAATTTCGCCGATAATTTCTGAAGAACTCCAAAACAGTTGGAAATATAAAAAATTAGTATGCATGATTGGCTTATTTATTCAAATCGCATAATTCGTTATTGAGTTAGGGTGAAATATACTGACGTAGCTATTTGAAATATTAGTCATACCCATTAAAAAAAACCTGTACATGATAGAAACAAATTTAAAAATTATTTGAATTTAGCCCAATAAACTTTGTACATCCCACAAAAATTTTTATCATCGAACATGATTGATAGTTTTATCATTCAAAATCATCTTTCAAAGTTGATGAATGCACTTCAATAAACTTTTATATTAAAAACGTTTGAAAATTATATATTAATTGATCCAAAAAACTACAAAAAGTAAGGCATGATATGTTTCAATAACTATTTATATATCGTCACAGAAAATGCAGAAAGCCTATCTAAAATTTTAAAAGTTTTACAGAAGAAGCATAAAACTTGTTAAAATGAAAAATATATGGGCAATTCATGCAAAATTTTGCAATAAATATATAAATTTGTTGGTCCTTTTTTAATTATATTGTAAAATTGTACACTAATTGTCAATATATTTTTTTGATTTAAACAGGTTTCATCCTTCTCCTGTAAAACTTTTAATATGTCCGATGGGGCTTTTTGCATTTTCTTTAACGATATACACATAAACAGTTTAAGAAAATTATAATTTTCGAGAAAAAATATCATCATTTGGGGAAAACAATCATCATATCATATTTTGGTTAAAAAATCATCAAAAATATGATAAAATCAGCATTCTGGCAACGCCGCACAGTGGCGCCCGTAGAGCAAACGAGGTTGCAAAAATCAAAATTTTCATGTGCGCCTGCGAAATTTTAAATGAATCCATCTTATAGTAAACTTTTCAACGATCTCAAATATGCTACTCTTAACAATATCAGATTTTTAGTTTAGAAGACATAACTGTTCAAAGTTAACCAATTTTCGGATTTAAAAAAACACACAATTTTTAGGTAGTTTGATCCGATTTCAGGTGTAATATCACGAAAACTAGGCAACGAATAGTATTTTTTTTTGTTTTTAGTGATTGATGTGCTTATTAAATGTATAACAATAAAAAAAATTGTGCTGTTTGCTTTGTGTTTCTCTAGGTAAATCAGTATTTAAAAACTATCCATTTTTTCACTATTCTTCAACTTTGACGGAAAATAAAAAAAATTTACCTTTTTTTACCTCCGCCATATTTTCAAAATATGTTCTTTAACTAGTCTTTTACATAACTCAAAAGGTTTTATCTGCCTTTACGTGCCTATTTGGCTTCTACAGGTAAAAAACGTTAAAAAGACATTGTTGCAGAAATTGTATGGCGGGCATCCCTTACATGCCTTGACTGACAGTTACTTTGATGTAATAGTTTGAAAATTGCATTTTGAGTCAGTTGTCTACCTGAGAGCCTCTGGCGAAAAATTTGGTCCTAATATTCCGTTACAGACACAAGATGCACAAAAAACTACTCATTGAAATAAGCAGGTACGCACCTCACTTAAAAATTATTTTTGGCGTACATATGGTGAAGAACAATACTGACTTATGGTACAGGTAGGCACAAATCTCATTTGGCTACGTGCATAATATCAAAACTGTATAATTCAGCCCAAATGCATATGTATGCATGTAACAGGTACATTTGTAGACATGGTAGCATAGGCCTATATATTGCAAAACAAGCTTAATGCCTGCATTAGTCTACGACTGAAAGTTGGCGAAACAAGTATTGAAAACATGGCGTTGAACAATTTAAAATTATTTGAACTGTTTAGAAAGTCAATTACACCAACGTGTTTCGCGGAAGCTGCTTTAGAAGAACTCGATAGCTTATACGGAAATATTGAGAGAAGCAAAAGTATAAAAAATAATCTTTGTATGATACATGCCAAAATTAAGACAAAATGGGTGAAATGCAATCGAACCATTAACATCTTCAACTCCAAATACGAGGACTGGCTTAATGAAGACACCATCCTGGATATATTGGCAGTAGATAAACCCTCCACATCAACCAGAGGAGAAAAAGGAAGGCCAAAAAAAAGTATGGAGGAGTGTTCAATTTTCACAAGAAAGAGGAAACTTGCCGATGCCACCAATGACTTGACCACGAAGGATTTATCGGATGCGCTGTCTATTAAATACATAAAGGATAGTGAACGAGTTAGGTCGCAGATTACAAAATCTGTTGCTGATGCAAGCCCACTGCGACTAAAAAGGATTAAGGAAAGCATTCCCACTCCCACAAACGCACATATTAAAAAGTATAGTTCCGAAGAAGCCTTGGCTCTGTTTTTGGACTTAGAACTTTCCAAAGAGAAATATGAGATACTACGGGCATCTTTAATGCGACACGGGGCTGACCTTTTCCCCGGATACAAGCATATTACGCAAGCCAAAATAAATTCACGACCATTGCGTACGGAGTTTACGGAAGTCTCTGCGAAAGCCAATCTGCAGGATCTTATGGACCATACAGCAAAACGGTTGTTGGAAAGTCTTCCTGAAAATGAGGTGGAAATTCTTCCTCAGAAACTAACATTGATCAGCAAATGGGGCTGCGATGGATCATCCGGACAAAGCGTTTATAAGCAAAGGATATCTTCCGATGACACTACAATATCTGACGGAAATATGTTTATGGCATCTGTTGTTCCATTGCGGCTAAAATCTGATGTTTCCCTACACTGGAAAAATCATCGACCGTCATCAGTGCATTATTGCCGACCAATAATGTTTCAGTTTGCAAAGGAATCGGCAGAACTCATAAGGACCACGGTGAAGGACATTGAAGAACAAATAAGCAAGATTAAGCATACAAAATTGCAAATTGGAGAAGGAAAATATATTGAATGTAGTTACGAGTTCCACCTGACCATGGTTGACGGAAAAGTCGTAAACGAACTGACAGGAACAACCTCAACATTGACATGCCCGATTTGCAAAAAGAGTCAGAAGAACTTCGGTAATTTAAACGATTCTACAAACGAGGAGAATTACGAATATGGAATGTCACCATTGCACGCAAGGATAAGGTGTATGGAGTTCTTGCTAAAACTGGCGTATACCCTACCACAACAAGATGAAAACATCGATGAAAATACATCAATTAAGGATAAGGAAAAGATCAGAAAGAAGCAAATACAGAATGCTTTTTGGAAACAACTTGGACTAAAAGTAGACTGCCCCAAGTGTGGATACGGTAACTCAAACGATGGAAACACTTCAAGGAGATTTTTTGCAAATGATGAGGCAGTAAGTAGAATCACTGGAATTGACAATGAAATCGTCAAAAGATTGGGAACGATCTTGAATGTTTTAAACTGCCAAGAAAGTGTTAATTCTACAAAATTTGGAGAATATGCATCGGAAACTGCATCTCTTTTAGCAAAAATTTATCCACAGAAGAAGTTGACCCCGACCGTCCATAAAATATTGGCGCATGGCAAAGATATAATTGAGTACCAGTCTTTGCCAATTGGAGAGCTTTCTGAAGAAGCGCAGGAGTCTCTTAACAAATTTTACAAAAAATATAGATTGCAGAACACGTTCAAAGCATCAAGGGTGAGGCAAAATGAGGACCTCTTCAACATGTTAGCAGCATCTTCCGATCCACTTATTTCTTCCCTGCGGCATGTGAAGTCACGAAAAGAACTACAATGGAATTATACTTTAGAAATGATTAGTCTTTTAGATATACCTTCTGTTACGAATTGTGATGAATATTTTACAGAAAATTCAAAAAATTAATTGAAAAAAAATTTGTTTAATTTGTTGGCTAATAACTTTAAAACAGAAA
Source organism: Panzeria rudis (assembly GCA_956483635.1). Lineage (NCBI taxonomy): Eukaryota > Metazoa > Arthropoda > Insecta > Diptera > Tachinidae > Panzeria > Panzeria rudis. The sequence continues at coordinate 68,880,843 of OY101447.1, forward strand.
AAGCTTTCAAAAGAACTAAGAAATATAAGATTGGTAAAAATAATTTGATTTTGTTACCATAAAATAGATGAGTTAGAAAAAAATTAGAGTTTAGAAATGATTTGTATTTTAGACATACTTTGTCTTACCAAGAAAATGAATATTTTACAGAAAATTGAAAAAATCATTTAAAAAAAAAATCTTTTGTTGTAATTTTTTAGGTAATATCTTAAAACATGAAAAGCTTACAAAAGAACTACAAAAAAATATAAAATTCTTAAAAAAAATTTTTTTGTTACCAAAACTTGGATTTTTTCACAAATTTTAACTTTGAAAACCCATAAGTAAGCACCTATAAGGTGTAGCGTCCACTCCAACCGCTCATTTTATAGGTTGAACAATTATCTATGACATGCAATTTAAATTATTCGATTATCTTGTTCGGTTCAAAAGATATGATTTTTGCAACGAAAAAAGTCAAATGGCGCCACTGTGCGCCGGGGAGAAGGCATAAAATTGTATGATTCCAAAACTACATAACAGATGTATGCGTATTATATATATTTATCAATGATTTCAGTGCTTTAATCGAATCCTAAAGCAAAGCATTCGATCTTTAACGAACATTGAGTGATTTTAATTCTGCAGAATTAATGAAAATATTTTAAAAAGGTTAGTAGAAGTTTTAAGCGCATAGATGGTGGAAAATATTTGTTACAAGTCAACGCTATTTTTGAAATCTTTCAATTCGTTTTTGTATCAATTTCGTGAACGCCGTCAGCTGGTTTTGCTGAGAAAGAGCAAATCAATCCATATCCGATATATGTATGTATGTATGTATGCATTTTAAATTAAAAAAAAACATCCCCAAAAAAATTGTTTTTTAATAACTTACATATTAAATAAACTCGTATTATATTTTCTGCATCAAGCGTAAAAATATTGAAAATAATAATGAAAATCTTAACAATGAAATTAAATAATCCTCATCATATTAACCGAAAGGCAAACAAAGTAAATATTTTTATGTATATGTAATTGTATGCTTGTTTGCGTGTATGTCTGTCCGACTATCCCTCTGTTTGGATTTCAGTAAGTAAATAGCATCGTATACAATTTCATTAAGAATACCATATTTCATAATTTTATTTCTTCTCTTCATTTCGGATTGAAATGTGTGTTTTAATATTTGTATTTTATTTTGTATGAGTACTCGAATAACGCATTAATTTTGTGTAATCTATAACAACGAAAGGTAAAATTTAATAAATATGTATGTATATACCAAAAAATCCCAGCACTTAAGAAATCGTTGTTTTATTTTCACAAAATAGTCATTAGGATGGAGCGTCGATGGGGGAAAAAATCATCCAATCGATTTTGAATACCTCCAGAAAGTCGTATGGTTCTAAATTACATACATATAGCGAAAAATTCATTTGTTATTGTTTTCGACATAGTATCTCTTAAGCCTAACCGCAAGATAATTTTGTGCCGAATAAACTAATAAGAAATCGTGGAGATCCGACAAAAAATACGAAAGATATAAGCCATTAAGTGAAAAAACCCGATTTTACTTTCAATACAAGATTGCATTTAATCGAAGATATTTTTAACCGACTTCAAAAAAGAAGGAGGTTATCAATTCGTATATTTTTTTTACTTTTTCATGTTTGTACTCGCATAATAACTCCGTCATTTTTAAACCGATTTTCAAAATTCTTTTTTTGTTTAAAAGGGCTTGCTTGTAGGTTGGTCAGGGCAGGGGGAAATTTTCCTCGTTATAATATTGATTATCGCATAACTCTTCCATTTATGCACCGATTTTCAAAATACTTTCTTGTTTGGAAGGCTTTGCTTGCAGTTTGGTCCCATAGCTTTTTTTAATTGGGGGGATAAATTTTTTGTTTAGCTATGTTTGAAGAAAATCGGTAAAGCCGTTTGGAAGTTATCCCCTCTTTTCTAGCTGTATGCTCTCGAATTTGTGAGCCTTTAGCACCGCACCTCCCAAACGGATAGACCTATCTTAATTTGGGGTTTTTTTCGTTTGATCTAGTTTTCTAGCCTGTACTTGAAGAAAATCGGCCCAGCTATTTGAAAGTTATCATCAATTTTTTCGGGTTTTTTTTAATGTTTGTTTTAATGTCATTTTTATATGAGTTTACTGATTTTATGATTCATGTGTTCGTCACAAAATTATTCTTAACCTAAAGATATAAATAATATATAATATATTTTCCCCATTTTAATAGAACAACTTGAAATGACAATTTAGGATAAAAACGTCTAATTCACTTTTTTTAGTTTCACCCAGCGCGGTTGTGGCTGAGTATCTAATACCCGAGAGTTTTTAAAATATCTATAACTTGAAAACAAAGCAGAAGTGCAGTTCGCAGCTCACTGGAGTTGTTGATGTTGTCGAGCGTTCTATCAATCTAACTTCAGTTTTGCTGCGGCTGCGGTGGAGCATAGACGTCTATAAACAGTGATCGGGTATATTATACCCAGCCACATGGTTGCGTAATAATTAATGCATACTATTGTAATAACGCCAGTAACAGCCGCATGCAGGCTAACAATTAATAGCTTAATTGACATAAACAAATTTTTAGTATTCTTTCATCATAGTCCTATTAAATAATTAATTAATTAAAATTGGTGCGCAATGAAAATGGTATGCCTTTGGAACGATTTCCAATTTTTTTTGGTGGGTTATTATAAAAAATTTAAAGAAAACCTCAAACTATTTCTATCACGCTTTTAATTTCTCTATACAACATAATTAAAATTTTTTCAGAATATGTATGTAACTAGGTTTTAAGGAGTTGTAGTTAAATTTTACGTAAGTCATTATTTTCAATACAAGCCAACATCATAAAATTCGATTTTTTAGGATACTTTACAACTAATAGTGAAAAATACGGAATTGATCCAGTTCAGTTTGGAGCTTTCGTTTCTCTGAAGACTTGTAGTAGAATTTATCACAAATAATTTTTATATCAGCTCACTATGTCGCTATTTAAGGGGAGTTTTTGCCCCTTTGGTCCCAATACATAACGCTGTTGTAATTTGTAAAGTCCGACCGAAACCAGTTTTTTGAGGCCGAACCCGAACCGAACCTAATATTCGGCAAAAAGGCCGGATATTCGGCCGAATCCGAAACTTGCCGAAACTTTTTTAGCATTAACTGATATTGACCTTTTAAAAACTTAACAGAACTGAAAAGTCATTTACTTTATTAACGGCCCTTTTCACAATGTGATTAAAAGTTAACGTGGTCTTTAACGGCAAATTCGGCATACAAAACGCTCTGTTAATTAGCTTTTAACTGTACACTGTGAAGAAGGCCGTAAGAGTTTTTCTACATACATACAGTGTCAGTCAAAATAATAGTAGAAATTCAATATATTTCATTGCATCGTGCAAATATAAAACTTAAACATTTGCGAGCATATGACTAATAAAACTTGGCATGAAATTAGCTTAAATGACGAATAGAACTGGAATATTGAGCTCGGTACACATACACTGAGGAGTGTTTGAGCACTCTATTGATGACGTTACAAGAGCACTAATCAAAAGGTTGAGTCGGAATAACTAAAAAGATATAAAGTGGAATATTTACCTATTTTTAACACTAAATTTATACGATTTCATCCATTTCTACTAAAGTGAAGTTTTTTTGTTTATGCTAACGTTTCATCGATGATATACACAATAATTTGAAAAGATATAGGACGGGAAAAAACAGATTCATGGCGGTGACATAATTTATATTTGTAAAATATTATTTCGATTAACTTCCTTATTTATAGAGAATAAAAAGTTTCGATATTCGGCCAATAAGTTGGCCTAAACCGAATATCAGCCGAAACCACAATTTTTGTCAAATCCGAAACCGAAACCAAATATGCGGTCGGACTCTAGTAATTTGACATCAATGCTATATCAAGTGCACAGAGCCAAAACTGTCTAATGGAATCAAAAATATTTTCTCTATGAAACGTTTTTAGGCTAAGAAGTATCCCAGCAAAAAGAAACGAAGATTTTTTCGAAGAGATTCCTTATTATTTTCATGTGGTAAATCATTTTAATTTTATCAAGAAGGAAAACACATAAAACCAAGAAGAAAATTTGTTTTTCACAATTTTTTCACACAATTTCCGTTATTTTTGTCACAATTAGATTTTCTTCTGAATTGTGTAAAAAATGGGATTCCTTATTGATTTTAATAGGATACCTAATTGATTTTTTCAAAGAGGTATTCCTTATTGATTTCATTAGGTTCCTATATAATCATGTGTACATCATCTTCTTAGTTTTTTTAATAAGGATATCTTCTTGATTATATTAGCTTACTTGTTATTTCATATATTTATATAAATCAACATAGAGATAATTTTTTCATGATCTCTTTCGTTTTTGTACTCCAATATTTCTCTGCTGCATAGACTTCGATATATGCATGTTTGTACATGTGTCCCCGCCAGGGTTTGGGATTTCCCGGACTTCCCGGGAATGAAAAAATCATGTTCCCGGGAATTCCTGGGAAAAGTTAATTTTCTAAATTAAATAGATTTCTTAAATGAAGATTAGCGAAATTTCGATTGTTTTGTTAATGTAAGATTCTTTTTAAATAAAAGGTAATATAAAAGCAATTCTAAAACAAATTTTCAAGAATTTTCAAGTGAATTCAAGCAAATAGAGGTTATAGTTATCACACAGTAGGAGATTCAATATAAAGACTAATTGACGACTATATTGCAATTAGTTAGACACTTTATTTTAAGGCTTCCAAATCATTTTATGAAGAACTTGCCGTAATGTTTCTTATATTTCTTGAAAATTTTCGAGGACGAATCTTATCGTTAAGTACAAGCAAGATACAGTACTACACTCAGCTGAACTGAATTTTACATATCCTGAGCCACAGTCTGTCTAAATGTCTTTGGTTATTCATTTTATTTATCTTAAAACATCTCATTCAGGGTTCCAATAATTTGCTCAACTTTTAATAAATTTATTTTATCGTTGGACTAATGTCGAAAAAGAAAAATTTGATAATTATCCTGCGGACCAATCTCTTAAAGATTTGCATTGTGGTATGAATATATCAAATTATTTAAAGTAACATTTATACAATAAGTACCCCCGAACCCTACACTCCTCAACAACCTGCAGCGTTTGTTATCCTAGTTGGTGAAGCTGCAAGCGGACGTCTGTGCTTATATTAAGCGGTTCGCTATACAAATGTGCAATATAAACAGCCAGTCTGTAGGCTTAGATGGCAGCCCCATCATCAGGCTGGAATGCTGTAGACCAATCATCTACACATCTGAGATATCGTGATTACTGAAACCTCAAGATATATGAATGAAATAACCCATCTACCGATGGCGACCTTCAGCATGAAAACGAGGACACGATTTGGACCCTGGAATATACGGACACTTTTCGATCCATCACGCTTAGCGCAACTTTCCAAAGAGCTACATAGCTACAACTTGTTATTCCTGGGAATTTGTGAAACTCGAACATACAACTTCTGACAGATGTACTCTATTATACCTGAAACCTGAAAACCTGCCAAGAATAAGTGGTGTTGGACTTCTTTTAACAAAGAGCGAAAAAGTCCCTCATAACCAGGAAACCGTTTTCAGACAGTTATATTTGCCAGGTTTAGCACCCACGCACGAAATCTCCTTTCAAACCTTTTTCAAAGGTTTCTATTTAACACTTGAATTCAAGTTGATAATGATTTGAATATAAATATTTGACAATCAGTGTTTTATCAATTTGATGTGGAGTCATTCTCAAATTATATATGAACGAGGAAACACCCAGCGAACACGAAGTCAAACCTTTGAAATAAGTTGACTTTATCAATTGATATCAAGCACAATTGTCAACCTTTTTCCAAAGGTTTCTATTTAACACTTGAATTCAAGTTGATAATGATTGAATATAAACATTTGACAATCAGTGTTTTATCAATTTGATGTGGAGGTATTCTCAAATTATAAATCAACGAGGAAACACTATTTAAAGCGAAAAATAAATTGGAATAATTTTAACAATTAAAGTGAATTATTTATTACAACTGCAGAAAAATTACATATTTACTGTTTGCTTGTGAGAAAAGTCTGCATATGCAGTATGTATATTTTTTGTAATTAAAAAATTTATTATCATAAGTAACAACGTGAATAAAAAAATTTTAAATATGAACTTTAAAAAAATTATTTTATTGAAGTTCCACATTATACTACAATCCACATGTGAAAAACATTTGAGAATAACGCTTGAAAGTAAGTTGAGAATAAATTAATTTCTCAATTTGAAAATTATTTTCCCCTTTTTGTTGAGAATGCTATGTTTTTCAAGTTATTTTCAAACGTTTGTCATTTGAGAAAAGCTTTATTGGACAGTGCTATGCTCCTACCGATTCTGTTGATCTCGTAAGAAAAGAGGATGTTTACAACAGCCTCGACAGAGCGATTAGCGAAAGTAACCGCGGCGACATTTTAGTAGTAATGGGTGACTTTAATGCACAAATTGGAGCCGATAACACCAACCTGAAGTCAATAATGGGCACACGCGGCCGTGGACGTAAAACTGAGAATGGAGAGCTTTCTTGGGAATGGTCGTTTCAAACAACCTGGTTGTAGGCGGATCATTATTTCCGCACAAGAGAATACACAAGGTTACTTGGGTATCTCGGGACCATCACACGGAAAATCAAATTAATCAAGTGACATTAAGCATTAAATGGCACGGTTCCCTATTAGATGTTCGCAATCGCAGGGGCGCCGATATGGCAAGTGATCTCTACCTACTAGTTGCGGATATACGAATAAAATTTGCCGCTGCGCGAGACGTCAGCAAAAATACCAACGTCAGGAGGATCGTGAATGTACACATATAGATCAGCCTTAAATTCGTTTCTTAATGCGACGCATGAGAATAACTCTGTCAACTGGGCGATCGTGAGGGAGACTTTTATGAAACCTGCCATATATATTATTGGATATAAAGAACACCACAGGAAAGAATGAATCTCCGAGGAGACGTGAGATACAATAAAACTACGAAAACTAACAAAAGCCGATCTCAACAAGGCAAAAACCCGTAGCTCCAAGCTAAGTCTGAGAGCACAGTTTAGTCAACTTGACAAAATAGTCAAAAACAATGCGCGGAGCGACAAACGCAAGTGGATAGATGACATCGAAAGGCAAGCTTTATCTGCTGCAGAAACGCATCGCACTAGTGGCATGTACAAGTTAATTAAAGAAACTCACCAACGGATGTATGCCGACTAGGGTTGCCAGGTGGGCTGGACTTGGCTGGATTGTCCAGCTTTTTTGATGCTTGTCCAGTTTCAAGCTAAAATTAAATTTGTCCAGCTAAATAGGAATTTTCGAAAAAATATCCATATTATTTATTATTTTAAATTTATAATTACACTTATTAGTGGGTCACAATAATAACTCTTGTAAATGTCATTTTAATTTTCTCTTTGAACTAAAAACATTTACTGCCAGGCCCACTATGTAGGAACGACTTTTTCTTTAGTACAATTGAATTCTAAAATTTTATTTTTGTTTTAAATTTAATTGTGCGAAAGAAAGAATCGTGTCGGTATAGTGGAGTTAAGTTTAATTTAATTTAAAAAAAGGAATTAGATATATATGTACATATTCGGAATTGCCGATACAACGATGCTTTTGTAAGTTTAATTATGAATAAACGTTAAAAGTAGTCAGTTTTTGAAACTGATTAACTAATTTCAAGGCATATTTTTCGGCTTCACAACAACTGAGAGGCGTTTGTTACAACAACAAGTTGCAGTACGAGCTTGTCTACCTCGTATAAAATGCAAAGTAGAACTTACAAAGGAAAAATTGATGGTTAAAATTTAGCGTTACTTCGAAGAGGCTCCAAAGTCAATTAAGAAAGCCACTTCGAAATTTTTAGAAAAAATTATAAGTCTATGAACAGAAATAGATCGAAGTCGTAAAAATTAGTAACTTTATGGTATTGGTTCTTAATGAAAGATTTGACGGTTTGGTAATGAAACATATTTGTTCAATTCAAAAGCTCATATTAACGTCGTATGTGTTGTGTAATCGTCTAATTATACTCGTATAGTAGTGTATTTTTGTTGTTGGTAATTTTCATACAAAAGTGCGTTATAATTATTAGGGATGTAACGAATACCGATACCGATATATCGGCGATACTTCAGATTTTCCGATACATCGGTATCGGCGATATTTTAGTTCGATACAACGATACTTTAAAAATTTTTTTCAGTTTTTTTAAACAAATTATTTATTTTTTTGTTAATTTTACCAAGAACTAAATTCATTTCGTTATTTTTTAAATCTTATTAATATCAATTTTAAAAATTTATAATTTTTACGCTGTTATTTTGCAAAAACAATAATTTATTTATTGTTAATTTTACCATGAACTCAAATTCAATTCGTTGTTTTTTAAATCTTATTCCCAGCAAAAAAAGACATTATAAAGAAATCAACAAAATGTAGCAGTCGCGATCCAGAAATATTGAGAATTTGGATAATTTCTAATTAGTTTCACATTTGCTTGTCATTGCAAGAAGTTTTCTTTTTCCATTACCAATCACCGTATTTGAAGTGATGTTAGGACAAATTTCTTTATCGGTGTTCTATAATGATTCCTCAAATAATTCTGGAAAAAAAGCCGACTTCGGTATAAAAAGTAATATACTTGATGGCCTTTCATATAAACAATTTTGAAAATCGGTAAGCCAATGGAGGCATTGTGCTCTAATAAATATTTTGGGTCGAGGCGTGGAAGACTTGCCGCAAAGATTTTCGTAGAAAAATTATGCGACCAAACTCTAGGCAAACCATTCCAAACAAAAAATAAATTTTGGAATTCGGCCCATAAATGGAGGAGCTATGCGATAATCAATATTTCTGGGGGAAGGGGAAATCCCGCACAGATTTTGGAGAACAATTATGGTACCAACCTGAAGGCGGGTTTGCAGCAAATTTCACAACTGATTTTCGAAAAAAACTGTAGTCAAACCGTTTCAAAAAAAAAATAAAATAAAATTTTGATAATCGGTTCCCAATGACAAAGTTATACATGGTTCCGCCTCCCATTTTCGAAAAGAATTATGGGGCCAAACTACTAGCGAACCCATGCAAACAACACAAGAATTTTGAAAGGCTGTTCACAAATGACATAGTTATGGATTGGTGGGGAGGGGGAGCAAACTTGCTTCACCGATTTTCGACAAAAAAAATTGGGACCAGTTTTTGTCAAACCCTTTTAAACAAAACAAGAATTTTGAAAATCGGTTCACAAATTACAGCATGGGGGAAGCGAATTTCTCCCTCCGATTAAAAAAAAAATTATGGGACCAAACTGCAGGCAAATATAAAAAAGTAAAAAAAACATACACACGAATTGATAACCTTCTTCTTTTTGGAAGTCCGTTAAAAAAGGATGAAAAATTATCCATTTTCAGAACTTGTTTCTTTTTATGCGAATTTAAACACAAAACTGTGTTTTCATGTAAATTTAAGTGAATAAATATAAACTTTTAGCAGACTTTTAATAATTAAGCTAATAAGTTATTTAGAAGAATATTAGTTGATAAATGTCCTTTAAAAAATCGATTTTTTAAAAAGCATGGCGAGTATTTTTTAAAATTATAAAGTAATTACAAATTTGTACTGGCTTTTCTACTAATTATCTGCATATTTTTAATATAGATTCTTTGAAAGCAATGAAAATGTAGTTCTTTAAAAATTACTTCCAATTTTATATACTGTATTAATATCTATTTTAAATATTAATAATCTCTTACACTGTAATGTTGCATAATAAAAAAATTGCCCTTCTTGAGTTTTGTTAATCTAAACTTGAACTCAATTTCAATATTCGTATCGGTATCGGAATCGGTATCGGCGATATTTATTTTTAAGTATCGGAATCGGTATCGGATCGGCAAAACGGCGTATCGTTACATCCCTAATAATTATACGATTGAATTTTATATGTTCTTCAAATATGTAGTTGTATTGAGGCCAGGTCTGGGAATATTCTATTTGTTAGATTAATTTGTAAAAATCTTTTATATATGTGATAAGTAACACCAGAAAATACTTTCTTCTTAATGATAAATATATACTTTCTTCTTAATGATAATTGCTTATCGCGAAAAAAGTTATTTTATTTCGCATCAAACTAAAATTCCCAACCTGGTTTCATTTCATGGTATCAAATCAAGGTGAATTAATATCTGGTGGCCTCGAGAGATCAGGTGACTACGAATTCTTTACCATATTTGAACTGCCAACTGTGTTAATGTATCAGCTTTTTTGACAGCCCAAATATTAATTCTGCACGGCGAATTTATATTTGGGCTGTCAAAAACCTGATATATTAACACAGTTGGCAATTCAAATATGGTAAAGAATTCTCGAGGCCGCCTGGTATTAATTCGCCTTGCTTTGGTATTAATTAAATCGACATTTAAAATACGAGAAAATAACAATACAACAAATTTGTCTGTTCACAAGCACATATGTAAACAAATATTGTTTTATTTTTAACGATAAGACATAAGAATGAACTTGTGAATTGAACAATTGTTTATCCGGAATGTTTAACCCTCAGTCTACTACTTCTATATCAAAAAATCGTCTTATATTATTCCGCAAATATTGCAAACACGGTCACCTCTATACCTCACACAAGTTCTGATAAGTCTACGAGAATTAGACTTTGGAGTGTTTGTGAAGTTTTTATAGAATCCAAAGAAGATGAGACCCTGTTCATTCTAAGCCTTAATTCAGTAAAGAAGAATACTGATCCGCTTGTTTTCTGGCGCATTGAAGGCATATAACCAAATTTGAAAACCAACGTGCAGCAGTGCTTTGGTTTTCAAATGAGTTTTGTCTCATTTGAGAGATTATTTTCTGCTACAGGTCTTAATCAAACATATTTATGAAATCTTTCTCAGCAAAATTTGAGAATATGTACATTGATTGTTAAATAAAAATTGGTTCTTTTTTTTAGTATTGGTATCGGGTCGGCCGAAAGGCGTATCGATGCGTCCCTAATAACAATGCATAAAAACATTTTTTAACATGTTCAAAAAAATATTTATTTGTAAGGGGATAAGCTAATATATGACTGCATTTCGTTGATGCTAATGCCAATTCATTAGTAGCCTTTAACCATCATGTTTGAAAAGTTTTCATTTCATTTGTTTATACAAAACAAAAATTTTAAAATCAAGTAATTTTCGAATGTTCAGCTTTTTCTTGGTTTGTCCAGCTTTTTAACCCAGATGTCCAGCTTTTTGACAATCTGTATCTGGCATTCCTAGTGCCGACGCAGAGACCATTCAAAAAGCACAATGGTGAACTTGCTACATCGACAGAAAAACAGCTGGAAGTGTTGGGAGGATTTCTACAGCGGCATGCGGATTTCAGATACGCAGATATCTGCAAGCTGCGACTGTATCTCTCATATAGATGATAATGAAATATCTTCCGCATGTTCCTCCATGGATGAAATTACGGGCTCCATAAACAGGCTCACGTTGTTGAGCTATTAAAAGCCGACCCCAACACAAGCGCGAAAATGGTTTATCCGCTCATCCGCATATTTTGGGAAAATGAAAGTTTACCTGATGAATCAACCGAAGGCGTTATTATAAATATACCCAAGAAAGGAGATTTGACAAATCCAAATAATTGGAGTGGCATCACTTTGCAAAGCATGAGCAACCAATGACCCTGCGCAAGCAATTTCAAGACGAATCTGAGACAAATTGACACCAGCTCTGAGACAAGAGCAGGCGGGATTCAGGCATCACAAATCCACTATCGACCACATCAACAGCCTCCGTATCACCGTTGAACAATATGCCGAGTGGCACGCACCACTCTATCTATGCTTCATAGACTTTGAGAAAGCCTTCGACAAATTGAATCACAACGTAATTTGGAGTGACTTAATATGCAAAAACGTCCCCCATAAACTTATAACACTGATTAAAGGTTTATATCAGAATCCGACCTGTCGAGTTAAACATGGCAACAGCCTGTGCACAGCATTGAAGTGGAAATCGGAATTCGTCAAGGATGTGTTAAGTCTCCACTTTTATTTAATACTAGCTCAACCCCGTGTGCTTCGCTGTCCCAATCATGAGAAGATATAAGAAAATTAATAGAAAATAAAAAGAAAAACACAGCACTCAAAAATAAAAAGAAAATTAATACATGATTATTTGTACTGCCGTATCCTCCCGTCTATGCCACCAGGATTTTGTTTAAAGTGCAATGTAAATCAAATTTGGAGTCTCCAGGTATAGGAAACTACAAACTACATTGTATGGTGTGTGCAAGTCTCTCCCTCCTACTATACTTACCGCTTTCTTTGCAAAGCGCAATTTGTTCTAACTTTAATGTACAACAAATTTAGAGCGTCTCGCATTGGTGGTTCTTTAGATATAGGAAAATTAAGAATTACTTTGTATGGATGGTAACCGTTTCCCCACTCCTATTATTCCAAAATTTTGTTTAAAATTTTACTTTGTTCTAATAGCTATCCACATCAAATTTAGAGAGCTTCACTATGTATTATAGTTCTGAAGACATAGGAAAATTAGTAATTACTTTGTATGGCGGTAACCGTTTCCCCCTTTTTACACGTCGAAGATTTTTTGGGAACTTTTACTTTGTTCTATTAGATATCCACATCAAATTTACAGTGCTTCACTATTATAGTTCTGAAGACATAGGAAAATTAATAATTACTTTGTATGGGGGGTACCCGTTTCCTCCTCCTATACGTAAAACATTTTGTTGGAACTTTTACTTTGTTTTAGGAGCTACCTACATCAAATTTAGGGACCCTTTGAAGGGTGAACCCGTCTCCCCAACCCTATTCCTCCAAAAATTTTCAAGATTTTTTACTTTATTCTAAGAGTGACCCACGTCAATTTTAGAGAGATTCAATAATATAGCTGTGCAGATATAGGGAAATTAAAAACTTATTTGTATGGGGGTACCCCATCCCCCAAAACTGAAAAAAATTAGCCTATTTTAATTTCCCGGTCGTCAGTAAGACTGTGCCAAAATTTCATCATGATCGGTCCTACTGTTTGGCTTCCTATAAGGAACAAACAATATACAAACACTTCGCTTAAATGACCTTGATTACGCCGACAATGTCGTGACTTTTACCGGATACCTTCTCAGATCTCGAAGCAAATCTGGAAAGTAGTTATTACAGCACTGGCTTAGTTTCTAAAAAGTCTTGCATATTTTACTATTAGCTCTGCCATAGTAATGATGATAAGTGTACATCAATGCAATACCATGTTTTTTAACTTTTTAAAAATGCATTTGAACATAAAAATAAAAAATAAAACAATAACATTTGTATTAAAATACATATTACGAACATTATAACATTGTTTACGTATTTCTTTTATAGTAATTTTACACTTTAATATATATAATAAGTGACATCGGATTGATGTCATCCAGTCATAGCATTGATGACACTTAAACTATGAGAACATTCTATGATTACGTTTGTCATCAGATTGATGTCTGTTTTCGTTTTATTGATGACATTTGTCATAGAATTGATGTCAGAATTCTGATGATTTTTTATAAGCGAAAATGAATCCCAGACGTAAACTTTCCAAACGCAGACAAACGTATTTTTTCTTTGATCCCCTCTACTAGAATTAGTTGGTGGAACTTAGTTTTTTTGTACAGTGCTATTATTTTTAATAATATTCTGCTATAAAAGTTTAATTATTGATATTATAAATTAGTTTTCTGATGCAAATTTAAATAATTTTTAATTGATATCGCGAAGTTTTTAATTCAGATTAATTTTTATTTACTTTTTTCTTCAAAATGTTAGATAATAGCTGAATGAAAAATATCAAGCTAAAAACAGGCCAAAGATTCGATTATAGATTGCAACCAAATCTCAGTTGGGTTGATAGTTGCTAAAAACAGGCGCGGATACAAGGGGGGAAACGGGATATTTCACCTCTTCCCAAAACTAGTAAAATATACCCAATTTCTACTGGGTTTCTAAAAAAAGTTTTGCACTAATAGTATGTTTCAGTTCGAAGTTCCCCCTCTAAAAGCTCAAGCTGGAAACTAGCAACTGAAAGCTGTAAATTTCAGTTGTTATTTACAGCTTTTCTGGCAACCACAAATTTTCAGTTGCCGGCCCAAGTTCGGTTGCTATCCATAATCGACCCATACTCTTTGACAAACTGACAATTTATTTATTAGTATTTCATTTATTATTGTTATTATTATCATTATTATTGTTATTATTGCTATTATTATTGTTATGATTATCATTATTAATGTTATTATTATTATTTTTATTATTATTATTATTATTATTATTATTATTATTATTATTATTATTATTATTATTATTATTATTATTATGCTGATTATTATTGTACTGATCAATTATTATTATTATTATTACTATTCTTTTTAATATCATTATTAGAAAGAGTCAAAAATTTTGTTGAAATAACTGCATTAATTAATTCGTTAATCAAATTTGCACTGTTAAATAGTATCATATTAAATGATAGGTATACTATATAATATAAAAAGATACAAGTATAATTTCATACGCTTTCATAAGTTAATATTTAAATTAATACGATAATTACATACCTACTCACTTTTACAATGGTTTGAAGTCAATCAAATTATTATAACGCCACGCCTATTGCACTCTTTGTTTTTAATATCACGTATTAATGATATTTTATTTTGATGGACAATGAACTTCGTTTGTATTCAAACAATTGTCACCACGATAAAGAATTGATATATTTTTAATTTGTAGGGATTATTTATTTTCCATTGATTGACACAAAAGATTAGTTAAGTATTTAATAATGTTGATAGTGCTGGTGACGATGATGATCATAAACGTAATTACAATAGTGGATGCTTAAATACATACAAATAAATCCGACACTGAAATAAACACACACAACAAAGGACAGCAACAAATAAATTACACGTGCGATTCTCAGTGGTGACAATTCTTCATCAGCACGAGAAGAAGGAACCTTTGATGAAAATAAAATGCAATTGGATTGTGGTACGTGTTTATTGTTTTTAAAATGATGACAATAACATCAACGTCAAACAATAAAACTGAATGAGGCAATCACAATTATAGGATCCGCAGACGAGTACTCAACTCAGTTAGCACGATGTCAATAAGCAACAAGCTACACAAAGCAGAAAAGTCAAACTAAATCTAAAAAAAGGATACCAAAAGAAATTGCCGGGGTTGCAACGCAAAATGAGCGAATTTGATATTGAGACACAAACTTTTTATGTACAAGGAGTTTGCTTACATATACATATATTTGCATGCATTCGTATGGATTGTAAATGTACCTACTTTATCGTATGTACATACATACTTTATGTAGGTATATAGATATGTATATAATAGATATTTGTTGCTTTCTTTGTTATTTTATTTTGTTCTGAGTAATACTTACAAACTGGGTGTTTATATAAAAACTATACATTTAATTATTATATTGTTAAGAAAATCAACAAGGAATATCGAAAATACATAAATTTTCTTATGAAACTTTCTCCCCAAGCTACTATGTGTGTATATTTCCAAAGTATAAAAGATTTTAATGTAATAATATATGTCATTAATAGTGGAAAAGGTGTTGCAAAATTTTTATTTAAGTTTTTAGGGTATTGTTTTTGCTTTAGTATAATTAAAATTAAGTGTCTAACACAAGTTTTCGAATTTGATAGTACAATTAAAATTTTTTATAACACAAGGAAACACTGAGTTTGTTGCACAGAATATTTTAGCTTATCTTAATTCACAACAATTTGTGTCTTGTATCAAATACACATTTTGTTTATTTGTTTGTGAACACCTAGTGTAATTTGTATCGGCTTCTAATATTGTATTGATGGACAAAAGAAGAACAAGCTACATACAATTACATATAAAGTACATACAAATGCTCTCTGAGTATCGTAATAAATACTACTTTTCAAAATATATGAAATAAAAGTTTATTGAATACACTAATTTTTATATGAAAATTATCAACAACAAGTTTACACTATTGTATTCAATACAATATTACACTCGCTACAAAGATAAAAGAGGTTTTGTGAATTAAGCAATTATTTTTTCCCTAGCAACTCTAGTTTTAAAAATATACACTCAATACAAAATTTTAGGTAAATCTAACCAATTTAAATAGTTAACATATTTTTAATGTAAATTGTTGTTGCAATTTTAATGAAATAACAATTTTCATTGGTTAAAATAACTTTTCAAAGTTGTAAATCATTTCATGTCTATTACATCGTTTATACGCATGGGTTGTTTGAAAATAAGAAGAACGTAAAATGCTGCCAAATACTTTTTATTGTAACATAAAGTCACTGAATGTTCATCTATTTGGTAGTATATTTATTTATTTTTTTATTAACAAACATATGTAAAGGTGGCACGTCACTTCTTAGTTGCAAATAGCGCGTTAATCAGCAATTGTTTTCGTGAGTTAGTAAGTTACAATAAAAAATATTTGGCAGCCCTACATTTTTATTCGCAAATACGATATTATGATATCGTTATTTAACAAGACGACTTAGCCGAGAAGGTAAAGGCGTCCGGTTTATAAACATGCGAAGAGTTGTGAGAGCCTAAGTTCAGCCAGAAAAATTACATTTTACCTAATTGTAAAATTAAAGTTCGCAAATTTGAAAATTAAAATTATTTTTGAAGGTTAAAATTGCCAATTTTTATTGTTAAAATTACACAGAAAGAAAAACGCCGTACTAAATTCAAGTATTTTCTACTTACTTTGAGTATTCTTAAATGGTGTTCAAAAATTGTTATTTTATGTACTACTACTTTTTACACAGTCGTAGTGTGTTAGTATTTGTTTGCTTGTTGAAAATATTAAATTTATATAAGTAGTAAATATATAAATTCTCAAGCCTGTTCTGTTCCAGGATTAACAAATAAAATTTAGCGTGATTCGGGCTTGATTCAAGTACGCGGCGGGATTGGTTCAAGTATACAGCGGGCTTGAATCTACAGTTAATACGACGTTTGTCAGCTACTTGTCGGCTATGCCCGAGCAATGAAAATAAACAACAACAAGACCACAACAGTGATTTGTGGCTATCATCAAGCAAACAAACACCAACCCAGTTACAACAAGTACGATTGTGTATAAAGATTGTGTATATTCGTACTTCAAATAAGAATTGTTTACTTGAATGAAGGCTAATCAGGTTAATAAGTCTTTTGCACTTGAATATTCTGACTTAATCAATCTTTCTGTTCTTGATTTCAGAAAAACCGGGATTACCGTACTTTTGACACCGTTTGGAATTGATTTAAGGACGGATTGATTGATTTTTCTTTTCAGTGTACCAATTTAAAATAATAACAACGAAAATAGTTATTTTACAAAAATTATTTTATGTAAATAAATAAAGCGAGTCATGACATGCCTATGTTTACTTATGTTATTGTTATTTAACAAGATAGCTTGGCCGATATGGTAAAGGAGTCCGATTTATAAACAAGATAAAAAAGAATCTAATTACAAAAACAGAAAATTAAAAAAAAATTTTAACAAACACACTTAATGCTTCACTCTTGGCAAGCATCGAACCTGCGACCTTCCGCTTAGTAGTTTAGCACACTATCAACTAAACTACAATTATATTGGTTAATTTTACTGTATTTTATGGGTTGGTGCAATTCCAACCTATGAAATTTGTTAGATTTACCAATATTTTATTTTCGGTGTATTGACATTTAATATTTAAGACCATTTTGTGTATTGCTCGCTTTATATTTCACGAACGGACCTCTGAACTTTAAAATACCTTCTGGATTATTGGAGTGACATGTATATCAGGATATCTTACTGTTATTGCAAGGATGTTAAAAATCTTGTGTTTTTGGTGTAGTCCTTAAAACTTTTTTTTGTAAATTTTCTGAAATCAAAATAAATGATCCCTGTGCATTTTTGTCTGCTGATTACGAAAATAGCATTAGTTTCTTTCTGGTGCCTCTTGTTTATACTATACTGTGTAGTATTTAACAAGACATAAATTTAAAAAATCAAAAACCCGACTGCGTAAAAAAAATAAAAGAAAACAACTTGAAACCGTCACAGATCCTAAATGGTCATTCGAAATTAAAAATCATAAGAGAAACCTAAAGATGATTTTCAAATACCTGTCGATTGATACCCCTTTTGATATAGTTCGCCAACTTTTTATTTTTTTCGTATAAACAAAATGGCGTCTGTTGGCCGCCATATTGAGTTTTGAGTACTGTCATATCTTTAGTGACACTCCAGGAATTAAGACGAATCGGTTGACGTAAGAATTGTCAAAATCGGTCTACACGTTCGGTTTATATAGTGCTGCAAAGGAACACACATACATACATACATACATAGGCTGATAAACACAATAATACCCTTCTTTGCGTCGCGCAGTCGGGTAAAAAATACTTTAAATTCTCTTTTTCCAAAAATATTAGGTTTTATGTCACATTTGTCAATTTTCTAGTCATTAACGCAATGGTTACGTAAAATAGACGCTGTATGAACAATCCAGAAAGTTTTTGTGTTATTTACGGGTATTATAAATAAATATACGATATAAATGTATAATATACGATATAAATATATAATATACGATATAAATATATAATCACCACAAATAGCACAAAAACTGTATATATTGTTCATACAACATCTTTTTAACCCCGGCCAATAATATGGTTAATTCCATGTCAAACCAAACTACAGTTGCAACCGACCCCTTTCGATTTCCGTGAAGTTTGGTCAGTAGTTTTCTTTAATACTTTAACGAACTTCTATCAAAAGTTGTCATGTTCAAAATTTCATCATTTCGCCGAATTTGTTGAGTTGATTTTTTCAACATCTCGAAAACTATTTTATATACAAAGATGATTCTGATGTCATTTTATGTATATCTCTGAGACGCATTTGACGGCTAGAAACTTTTTTAAAATCAACGGATATCTCTGTACGACACAAAGGACCCCCAAGGTAGAGCTTGTGGTGGCTCGGCTATACTAATCAAATCGCAATTAAGACACTACTTAATGGGCGATCATTGTGAAGACTATCTTCAAGCAACTAACATCTGCATTGAAACTGTTCATCAAAAGCTGGTGATTTCATCTATTTACTCTCCTCCCAGATATTCCATTACAGAAAGTCAATATACAGTGAAACTTCGATATAACGAATTCCAAGGGGATCCAAAAATACTTCGTTATAGCTATTGCTTCGCTATAAATATAATCAGCAAAGCCTTGATATAACGAAATTTGAAGAAATACGAAAAACTATAGTTTTCTTTGCTTTAAATTTTATTCTTACTTCGTTGTATAGAGGCTTTTCTACGAGTACTTCGTTGTATAGAGGCTTTACAAATGCGCTTGTAAATACATTTAGACTTCGCTGTTTTTATAAAGGGACTTTACCATTCAGTACTTATTCTGATTTCCTTATATTCATGCATTTGAATGAATATTTCGCTATATAGAGGCTTTTTTGCTCAGAATTTGTTCGTTATAGCTATAGTGTATTTTTGTATGAAAAACTTTGCAATAACGAGGTTTTCTCAAGGGACTCAATAAAACATACGTTATATTGAGTTTTTCGCTATAATAAGTTCGTTATATCGAAGTTTCACTGTAGTACATTTTTTAATTCAGTAGGCCCTTGCTTTTTGGCCGCCGGTGACTACAACGCTAAGCACACGTTCTGGGGATCTCGCCTCATCACACCAAAGGGTCGCGTTTTGTTTGACACAATTTCTAAAATGCGTTTCAATGTTGTTTCAAGTGGTCAGCCAATAGATCGACAAAAAATTCCAGACGTTATTGACTTCGGAGTAGTAAAGGGTGTGCCCAGCGAAATGATCCAAGTTGAAGAATCTTTAGATTTGTCTTCAGACCACTGACCTACTATTGTCACTATATATTCACATAAAACTTCATCACCCGCTTGTGATTAAACGATGACAACCAGACGTATTAATTGGTTGAAATATAAAAAATATTTGAGTGGTAATTGCACAGAAAATATTCCATTAAAAACGCCTGCTGACATAGATGACACTATTAGAATGTTTGAGGCAAATCTTAAGCAAGATGCTCTAAATACTACTACTACAAATCTTCAGGTGAGATATAATAAAATCTATTCAGCAGATGTAGAACGGCTTTTATCTGAAAAAAGAAGAGTTCGTAGAGAATGTAAAAAGAACCGCTTCTCTTCAAATATTTCTGAATGGGCTCGACGCAGCCGAGAAAGACAGAGAAATCAACACAGTTTTTCTCCGCCTTTCTCCCAGCTGAACTAAAAGTTGCGCAACAAAAATTGCCCTGTCTGAGCTCCGTCAAAGGGTTTCAAATAAAAGTCCAACTATTTTCAGCATGTTATTTTTATCAAAGCAACGAAATAAAAAATCATTGGTTGAGTTCACGCAACATTCGGTAACAGTTTACTCGTTAAATTGGTAAAATTTTCCATATATTTATTTTATTGCCGTAAAATTTATTTCAAATTTTTTTACAGCAAAATGTATGAGAAATTTTACCAATTTAACGAGTAAACTGTTACCGAATGTTGCGTGAACTCCACCATTGTTTAATGAGGCAGTATTGTGTACTTCAGAATTTTAGTTTACAGAGTTTTGAAATAAAATTGTATTTCATTTAATTCCAATAATTTTTTAAATATGGGTTTGCATTTATTAAAAATAATTGGGGTGTCTTATCATGTCATAAAGTGCTAATATTTTAAGATAGTTTAAAAACTTTGTTGTCGTCCTTCATACAAAAAAGTCCTAAAATAATAAGACTTTTTGTGCTGTGTTTATTATTTTGTCATAGCGACACAGTAAAAATCTGAGCCGAACGGCCGAAACTCTTTCGCCGAGCCGGTGATAATATTTACAATCCGCAGCCATTGATATAAATGAATGTATGTAATATGCAGTAAAGTATGTCCTAAAATTGTTCACAGTTTTATAACTTCACATTGGATTATATTTTTATAGCTGTGTAACAAGTAAAAAATAAAAATCGAGACATTTAAAAATATGCAAGTGAGAAAATTTTTTTTGTATACTTTAGCTGGCTGGCAGCCAACTAACGTTTTTCCACTAGCAGCCGCGTCGAAAATTAGTCGGCTCAGTCACCGGCAACAGCTAGTTTCGTTTATGTTTATGTATTTGAACAATTTCACTTTCTGTGTGCGTTGAAATTTGTTTTTACTTTGATTAAAAATTAAGAGATTAAAATATATTCAGCTGGGTTTTATTTACTTTATTAACAAGTTGAAAAATTTAAAAACAACTGGCTATTATTTAAATTTCTTCACTTGTTCTTGGCATTCTGATTTCAATTTCTAATTGCTTTTTTTATCAGCTGATACAAATTTGAAATAGCACACTAACTTTTGAGGGGTTCCTCACAGCAGTCATATATTTTCGTGTTATTATTTTAAAGCATATGACTTTATGATTACCTTGTGAATCCCCCAAATATAAAAATAGCTTTTTTCAGCATAATTAACTTTTTGTGATATAAAAACCATGTTAAATCACACTAATCCTGAGCAAAAGAAGTATTTATGTTTTTTTTTGGCATATATTTGCTAAGTGTAACCGAACCTTTACACATTTATATGTCCAGAATTAATTGGATGTTTACTTTTAAGTCATGCAGTTAATTGAATACATCATTTGTAAATAGCCTGTCATGCTATGATCCGTCTCCTTCTATTACTAGTATATCAGCAAAATAATACTATAAAGAATATAAAATAGTACCTCCCTAAAAGAGGACACTCATTCCTCCCAAATGATAGAATATTTGGAACAGCAAAGAGACATATTCACAAAAATGACGCGGTATACACACAAACCGAATATGGAAATCTTATACTTGATGCTAATGCTAATTTTGAAATAAGAAATACCAAAACGGAAGATATTATAGACATAAAAAGTTATGGCCGAAGCATTACAAGAAACGGACACTATCCGTGGATTCCTATCGTAAAGCAATAGCCAAGGACAAAAAAAAATCTTGCTATATTCAATCAGTTACATATTGCAGCTACTATAAAGAATGGGCCCAGACCACCTTTACCATCAAATAATATTCCTGTATATGGTGAGAAAGTACCGATGAAAAGAAGATTGTAGATTTGAAAAACATGAAAAAACGTTCCTACACACAGCAAAATAAAGCAATGTAAAATCAACATGACGCAATTGTGATTTGAAGTCATATTAAATTTACATGAAATAAATTGTCGTTTAAGTGTGTTAGTGTTTATTTGCTTAGTTCTACAGTTCACTGTTGCGCTTAGTTGTGTGACTTGTTGTTGTTTATTCGTAAATGTGTCGGCTATGTAGACGACAAAAAACAAATTATCAGCGAAAATTTACTGCTGCTGGTTTAAAATTACCATTGTTTCATTTTAATTTTAAATGAAAAATTATTAATATAACCTTAAATCTCTTTGATTTTAAATTTTGTTATAAACGTTACATTTCATTTTAAATCAAAATGACTATAACTTTAATTTCAAATAAGTTTTATGTTAAATAATCATTTAAATCATGTTGAATTAAAATGAAATTCATTTTATATACGATGGGTATTTATTTAGTGTATAGCTAAAGTAAAGTTTGAAGCTTTTGTGGCTGCAGAGGTTAGCGCGCCGACTAGCATGCAAGTGGCACGAGTTCAAATCTTGGCTGGGGCAGCCAACTATAACACAGTTTTCTGATGCAGTCATGATCGATGGATGGCGAAAGGTATTTACTACGTAAAATTTTTTATTCAGAATATACCTTGACTTGAGCAAAATGAATTAATGGACTTTGCGATGTTTCCATTTTCTTTGTAGCTCTCTACATGATGTAGAGAGTTACAATGAAAATGTAGACCACATCAAAGCTCGGTTTAGTAGTACCAAAGCCATCGGAGCTCCAAATAATGATTTGTCCTTTTCAAAAGCAACTGCTTTATGCTTCAATTGATAAAAACAGTTTGGCAGAGGTTGGTAAAGATATTCTGTAGATATCTCTGGTATCTTAGTTGTGAAGCTGTTTCATTTGCATTATTTGATAAAAATGTACATACCAAGCGAAAATTTTCAAATTGAATCTAAATTGATTATTAGGCTAAGGTTCGTAGCGTTATATTCAGAAAGAATTGGGCATGATTAATATTCCAAGGAACAAGGGAAAAATTAACATCAACTTAATTTTTCAATATACACAGCAGAACAGAGTAGCGCCATTTTCGGAAGCCGCTACACTTGCATCGTCAGTGCTCACGTGTATTTGCTTATCACCACTTGTCAGGTGGCTCTGTTGAATGTGATTTTAATTCTTATATATACAACTTTTTCGTGAAAATTGAATACGAGAATTAAATCAGAAGATGACATTCAGTTTGAAGTGGTTCTATGTACATATTTATAAAAAGTACCTTTTGAATTTTCATCCAATTTCGATATTTGGGGCAACACCCGATTTTCATTAATATTATTGTTATTATTTCTTTGAAATTCATATAACAATGAATCTAAACTTTAATAGATTCTAAAGTTTTAAACATTATTCAAGTACATACTCAGAAGAGGATGCTCTTTTATTATAAACATGTATTCGGCGCAAAAGAGAAGGAAATAAATAAATTATATTCCAAAGTAAAACGCCATTATAAACTACCCTCCGCTATGTTCGCGCAAGTCCATTGTTTATATACATATGAAAACATATTTGTGTACAAATGAATGTATGTATGTATGTATGTATGATGTACATAATAATAGTAAGTGTGCAAGTAAACATATATGGACATTAAGGTCGTCCTCTGCTGTATGAATACAAAAAAAAAATAATAATTATTTCCCTCATCCCTCTAAAAATACACAGAAATCGAATTTGTAACAAAAAATAGCCCACAAATGACCACAGATTATTATATGCTGAGCTGTGTTGAAATTTCACGTCTCTAGTTAGACGAGAAGTGCACCTAAAATCCTTTGATTTATGCTATTTTAACACAAGATATAGGTTTCACAAATCAAAGAATGTTAACAGAAAAATATTAAAATGCCGTAATTGCACTGTGTTTCAGACGACCAGTTTCTTTGGTGAAAACTGTTTCAGAACGAACTTCTTTATCGAATTTTATGAAACTTAGTAGAAACATTCACTTCATGTGACAACCCAATGTTGACTAGAAAAGTGGGCAGTGCCACGCCTATTCAAAATAGATATGGTTTTTCATCTTCGTCTCTTCAACCAAATTTTATGAAACCTTGCGCAGTTATTAAGCTTCGGTGAAAATGCAATATTATGACTAGAAAAGTAGAAAGTGTCCCGCCCATTCAAAGTAAATATTATTTTTCAACTACTTCTTATGAAACTACGAATCTTATGAAACTTTGTACACACATTAAGCATCGGTGAAAATGCAAAATTATGACTAGAAAAGTGAGTGGTATGCACATTCAAAGTAAATACATATGATACATATGTACATAATCACCGGATTATCTATGTCGAAGTTGGATTTGTGACTGCGAAAATTGTCCTAGAATAAAGAAAAGTTTTAAGAGTTTTCTTTATTCTACACAGAAAAAAATTATTTCACAAATTTTTCCAATGAACTGTTAACCAGAAAAGTTTTTATTTTCCATTAGTATTTTAATTGAATCAACGTTTATTTCAATTGGTTTAATTTCCTTTAAAACAATGCTATCAATTAGATTTTAAATCAAGTTACCATAAAATAGAAAAACATTCTACATTTCAATTGTGTATAAATAAAATAAATTTAGTTTGCATGTGCGAGAATTGTATAATTTTTCAGAGTATGCGACATTGTTTTATGGCAATTAATTGATTTTTTTTTAATTTCTATTAATTTCTTAATTGATATAATATTTTTTTAATTGACAAAAATCTAAAAATATATTCAATTAACTAAAAAGATTTTTTTGGGAATTATTAAATTCCATTAACTTTAATTTTGTAACGTGCTTTTTCCCAAATTAATATTTTACTTTTTAAGTAAAATATTAAAGTTTTATTAAAATACATTGAAATTGATTATGGAGGGGTATTAGCTAGTTCCTATGCGCATTTCATTGGGGCTAATACAAATCGCCAGGGATCCTTTGCCCAAAAATCTCATAGAAAGACTAAAGATATTATATTAAACTCCTAATCACACTAATAAGAAGTTTACAATGTCAAAGTTGAAACATGAGCTCTATAATCAATCATGTTTTTTATTTTCTTTACTTGGTTGGTTTTTTTCCAGCTCTAAATTGTAGTTGTAAAGGCAGTTGAAAATAAATATAAGCAACAACAGCTACAAATTGTTTTCGCAATGAGCTGTGATGCCAACATGTATTTTTTTGCGCGGGCACTCGCATATTTATAACTAAAAAGAGTTTTTTTTTTGGGAATAATTAAATTACATTAACTTTAATTTTGTAACGTGTTTTTTCTCAAATTAATATTTTACTTTTTAAGTAAAATATTAAAGTTTTATTAAAATACATTGAATTAATTCTGTTGTGTTAATACTAAAATTTTCGTGATTGGTTGAAAACTAATTAGTTTTTTAATTGGATCTTAATTTTTCTTAATTGAATCATGTTTTTGCTTTTTTCTGTGTATGACAATTTGTCGTAGTCACAAATTCGACTTCGACACACATAATCCGGTTGATTATTATTCAATTACAGTGAATTCGGTACACAGTTACCTCGTTTATTAAGCATTTGCAAATAAAAACGTAGTGCTAGTGCAAGTATGTTTTTTTATTGTAACTTACTAACTCACGAACCTAACCTAATAAATTGATATATATATATATATATATATATATATATATATATATATATATATATATATATATATATATATATATATATATATATATATATATATATATATATATATATATATATATATATATATATATATATATATATATATATATATATATATATATATATATATATATATATATATATATATATATATATATATATATATATATATATATATATATATATATATATATATATATATATATATATATATATATATATATATATATATATATATATATATATATATATATATATATATATATATATATATATATATATATATATATATATATATATACAGTGTTGGAAAATATAATAGAAACGATGTGCAGTTTTCTTTCTTTTCAGAATATTTCTTGTAAAAAAAATTTTTTTTTGGGAGTTTATATTTTTTTTAAAACATAACTTATTTGTATATAAAAAATAGAAAATCTCAGCTGAGCTGCATTTATGTAGCAAAACATATGACGGCATTCATTTCATTGCCCTTGGAAAAAATTATAGAAACAACAAACTTAAAAATAATTAACATAAACTTTTTTCTTTAAAATGATAAATACAATGTTGAAATTAAATTGAAATTAATATTTGGTTGATCCACCCTTGTTTTTAAGGACTTCGGTACAACGCCGGCCCATTGAGTCTACCAACCTGGCACAAACTAATGGGTCTATATTGTACCATTCGGCCTGGACTTTCTCCCACAAATCTGCTTTATTTTTTGGCTTATATCCAGCAATTTTCTTTTTCAGAACGGCCCAAAGGTGTTCAATGGGGTTTAAGTCCGGGGACTGTGACGGCCATTCCAACAGGTGGACATTGTTGTCTTGGAACCATTTCTTTGCCAGCTTAGATGAGTGTTTGGGGTCGTTGTCCTGCTGAAACTCCCACTTCAAAGGCATTTCTTCCTCGGCGTATGGAAGCATGACTGTCTGTAAAATGTTTGTGTAGTCGACAGCGCACATCTTATCCTTTACCCAGAATAATGGACCAACGCCTGAAGATGAAAAGCATCCCAAAGCATTATATTCCCACCCCCATGCTTAACAGTCTTTAACGTGTGCTTTGGATCGTAGGGAGTGTTTTTAAGGCGTCTTACATGCACCTTGTCATCAGACCCAAACAAATTAACCTTTGTCTCGTCAGACCATAATACGTTTTTCCAATTTCTGCGCAATACGTGTTTCCTTGCAAACGATAACCTGCAGTTTATGTTATTTTGACTAAGGTATGGTACTTTCCTTGCACTATATGCCTTCAAACCCGCAGATATCAATCTATTTAGGATTGTTCGACTGCTTACTGGTGCTTTTAAGGAATTTTTCAGGTCTTCTGAGGATAAAAATGGATTTTTTTTTTGACTCTCGTATGAGCAATTGGTCAAACTTTTTTGATGTTGAGCGCTTTCGTCCTCGTTTTTCCTCCGTAGGTTTAAAATGAATCGCAGAAAACACCTTTTTTTTGAGCAGTTCATGAAGTCGGCAATCCGAGACATGGAAAGGCCATCATTTTTTAATTTTTTTATAATTTCCCTTTCCTGAACTGTACAATTTGTACCACGACCCATCTTGAATGAGATATTAATAAAATATGAAAATACTTACAGCACTTTCACTTTTTTTACGTACCTTTCCCTTAAAGTATCGCACGCTTTTTAAATAACAATATTTTATTAATTTAAAGCGGAATTATTAACAGGTTCCGCAGCGTTTCTATTTTTTTCCAACCAAAACACGTGGTCACTTCACTAAAAGAATACTAAACTTAAATTTTTGCGATTATGTACCCAAAAGCAAACTCAAAATAAAGTACCGTTATCAAAGAGTGTAATACAGTATATATCTGGTGAAATGATTACCTTACAAACTAAAACTATGATATGAAATGTGCAAGTAGTTGTCGTTTCTATTATATTTTCCAACACTGTATATATATATATATATATATATATATATATATATATATATATATATATATATATATATATATATATATATATATATATATATATATATATATATATATATATATATATATATATATATATATATATATATATATATATATAATATATATATATATATATATATATATATATATATATATATATATATATATATATATATATATATATATATATATATATATATATATATATATATATATATATATATATATATATGCATTTAATGAAAAAAAGATCTTGACATTTTTTCTCTGTATTCCATAATGAAAAAAACCAAAGTCAAACAAAATAATTTACTGAATCAGATAATATAATCGTTTAAAAATATATATTTTTTTATAATTAGTAAAAAAAAGAATTTATAAATTCATAAAAATTTTGTACTGAAACGGGTCCTATGAATGATTTTTGTAAAATTAAACAACACATTTATTGAAAACAAAATTCTTTTTTGTTGTTGCTTTTTAATGTAAATATAGGGTTGTTATCCGTCCGGATATGGGGAATGAAGACGCCAGCACCCACTCCAAACTCCTATTTGGAACCGTCCGTATAAATCTCTAGCACGTCCCCCTGACGAGGGGAGGACGTTCTCGAGTCACGGCAAATATTTTATCGGGCAGAGGAATGGGTGAGCAGTAATCGATGTTTTTCGGCAGACCGGCTAGGAGTTCCAAGATGTTGGCGTGTCCCCTGGGTGATTTTCCATGCACCTGCTACTTCAAGTTTGATCGCAGAGTTCATGGCCAGTTGGCAGACCATGAGATCAACTGAAAAGAGCTTTTGATGGAGTGGTGCGTGCGTGGGACGCCTGTGATCCGACAGTAGGTGATCTTATTTAATGCAATCCACCATAATAGCGCGCATATGTGATTATGGGCTTTATCACCATGTTGAATATCAATTTTGAGTTCCTGGGATTTATTCCCCAGTTCTTCCCAATGGCCTTTCTGCATGCGACATTACGGTGCCATGACATTTTCGAGTCCAAGTATATACCCATATACTTCGCACTGTCAGACAACCTAAGTTCTATTTCGTTTATGATCGGAAGCGGAAAAGATGGTACCTTGTATCTTTTTGTGAAGAGTACGAGATCCATTTCTGAGGATTTACACTGAGACCGCTTTCGGTAGTGCACCTGCTGATAGCTCTCCGGCTGATAGTATCCGGGTATTATACGCCAAGGTTTTAAACAGCTTGGAATCAAGTTCTATGAGCAGAGAGCTTAAAGCAAGATTCCACAAAAGAGGGACAGAATCCTTCCCTGCGGAGTACCTTGGTTTACTACCTTGCAGATTGTAGCCCGCCCCAGAGTGGGTACAATGACCCTATATATTCAGTCTACGTAGAGCCATTATGATGATCTCTGTTCTCACGTTGTTGAAGGCCCATTCAATGTCTAGGAAGGTCACCAATTTATATTCCTTCTGCTCCATTGATTTCTCGACAAAACCAACGAACGAGTGGAGCGCAGTTTCAACTGAATTGCCTGTATTGTAGGCATGCTGAGAAGCAGGATCTGATTTATCTCCGTTCTAAGGTGGTTTTGAGAAGAAGGGAAGACAGACTTATAGCTCTAAAATCTTTCGGGGTGGTGCGGAAAGTTTTACCCCCCTTTAAGGGTAAAACCGCAAAAAATTTGTTTAAACAAGTACAT
This sequence comes from Panzeria rudis, assembly GCA_956483635.1. Lineage (NCBI taxonomy): Eukaryota > Metazoa > Arthropoda > Insecta > Diptera > Tachinidae > Panzeria > Panzeria rudis. Next base: position 68,910,510 of record OY101447.1, read on the forward strand.
ATTATAGAAAACATAATTTTAGATAAATTTATAAATTGTTTTAATCTGTCTAAAAATATTTGTAGGTGGTGAGAAAGAGGATTGGATCACTTTTTATAATATAGGGCCAACCTAATGTATACATACATATATACATATTTATGTACTACATACATCCATATATATGTATGTATGTATGTATGTATGTATGTAAGTACATATTTACTATGTATTCACTACTAACAATAACTACTCAAAAACTCAACCCAAGTGAGAGTACTGCCTATATTCGTCCACACTAACACCCATTACTGTGTACTTACTTACATACATATATATGCATTTGAAATAAAAGTATGTGTGCGAATCAATGTTTATCCTTACACAAAGTTTATAGTATAGTATGTATGTCCATTAGGGTGGGCCCTAAATCATTTTTCGAATTCTTGGTCTCGCCCTCTATAAATATTGCATAGTCTAAAATAGCGAATCCCGATTCTCAATTTCCTATAGTCATGACTCATGAGTATAGACTGCTTACGCGGCTCCGACACACGCCGTCTTTGAAATTCACTGCCTATAAATGTAACTGTGATACAAAGCCAAATGCGATGTTATATGTTCGTTCACCACTGTTCTTAAAACAAATCTATACAAAGTTTTAGACTGATGAAAAAACGTTTAGAAATACATAGATCAATGGTCCCGAAGTTTTGAAAAAAATATATTTCTACAAATAGTATAGCTTCGCCAAAGTGGCGAAATCTGAATAATTGAACCTCCTGTAATAGATAAGAAAAATAATGGGCCTGATTGTGCAAGGCGCTGGCGTAAACGCCAGAGTCGTTTTTTGTAGTAGATTAAAGAGCACGGGTTGTGTGTTACTTTAATCTATTACAAAAAATGACATAGGCGTTTACGCCAACGCCTTACACAATCAGGCTGAATATATCTCTCAATCCACTATAGTTTAGACGACTATTTTCTTTGGGCAAAAAATTTTTTGACGTTCTGTTTTAAAGCATTTCTTACAGAGAACGAAGCCGATGTTGATTTGTCGGCGGCGGTGGCTGACAAAATATATCTGTGGTCACAACCCCTAACCGCCTAAGTCGGGTTAGGACAAAATTAAATTGTTGGTGCGATGGACTCCATTCGTGTCTAAATCAAATCGCTACCAATTTTTTAAGCATGTACACGCAGAGAAAAGATATGTTTGTTCCATGTTTGCGTCAATAATATCATGTTTCCTGATATAGCTTATGGTTGTGGCAAATAAGTTATTATTGTTTTAAATAATTGTGAACCTTAATATGTTTATGACAAAAAACGTATTCTTACATTTAATCATGAGATTATTAGGATTCATATTAATTACAACATTATTGAATTTATTGTTAAAAACTTCTGACAACAATCTTGCTATATTTAAAAATTCAACAACAGTATGGTTCTATAACCATAAAATATGGTTATTGTCTAAACTATTTTAAAGCAGTTTGTTTGCAATCAAGCTATGGTTACAAAAGAGACATGACTCTCTGCTTCCAAAAAAGTTTTTGTTCTATCCCTTCGTTGAATGCTTTTTTGTTAGTTTTTTGTTTTACTTGTTTGCTTTGTTTTTGTGTGTCGCTTGATTTGAAAAACTAAAAAATAAAAAAATAAATTAAAAATAACAAAAACGGACAAATGCTAGCAGTTAATATTCGGCCATGCTCTGAAAGCTATTTCCTTCTGATATCGAAAAAACAGTTTTCTTTTAATCAGACAAATTAGTGCATTCGTAAGCTTAGTTGGGATAAAATGTCTGAAACATAAAAATTAACTAAAAGGCTACATTAAGTGAGATTTTTAGTTGAAGCCTTTCCTGAAAGTTGCCGATTTCAGAACGAAATGGTTTTCAGAACATGCTAGATTGCAAATATATGTGCCAACAAATATGTATGTATGCATATATCTATGTGAAAATAGATAATACTTTTTTTCAGATTCAAAAACTTTTATTTAATATTTAATTTCAAAAATATTTTTATATTTAGCTGCTGACAATTTTTAATCAAAGTATATGGTTATTTAGAACAATGCTATTTTTATATACAAATATAATATGATTAGTTTAAATCATAGTATATTTACATTCAATTAAACATTAGGTTGTTTGAATCATATTAGTATTATACAAGACAACAATATTATGTTTAGACCAGATTTGTTTCTATAATAGTATGATTTGGCACTAACCATATAGTTCAATCATAGTATGTTGATCTTAGATTATGGTTGCCTCAACCATGTTTTTTCTTTGCGTGTAATGTAATGTAATCTATGTAGGGCGGCGGCTAAGAATCGACTTGAGCCGAAGAAATCTTTTCAGCCGCGGAAAATGAAACCATCGGCGGCTGTTAAAAGTCGGCTTATGTCAACAATTCATATAAACAAACACACCACCGCCTTTGTCAGTCAATGAACTTCATCTAGTAATTCAAAATAAATATATTTTAAATGAAAATTTAACTAAAAAGGCCTGCGAAAGCAATGCACCAGAAATTTTACCTGAAGAGAAAGTCGAAGAGAAAGATGCAATAAAGAAAGTCTCAAATAACTGCGTAAGAAAATTTGCCCCAAGTATTTCTTCATTTAGTAAAAAGTATCAAAAAAGTGGCAAGAATTTCAAAAAGTATCACATATGGGTGGATTTTGTAAAAGTAGCAAACTAGTATCCAAGCAGTCGAAAAAGTGGCAAATGGCTACTTTAGTAGCACCAACGGCAACGCTGCATGCCTCAACAACCTCTTACACAAGTATTTATAATTTTGTGTAATTTGCTTACTTAACACATCCTATCGTTAACAACTTAAAAAAGTAATAATTTAAAACGCTATTTTACTTTTGTAAATGTAAACAAATTTTTATAAAAAGTAGTTTAAACAAGTTATTCGTATATTTGGCAAAAACTGTTCAAATAATTTTTTATTCTAAATTGAAAAATTTTGTTCGTTCGAAATAAATGAAAAAAATTTTTGAGTTGTGTTACTTTATACGGGTGTTTTTTTTAGAGGTATAGAACTTCGAATTAAAATAAAACACAAGAAAATCGTTTTAATGTCCATCAATTTGGCTTTATTGGAAGGATAATTTTATGCCATTAATGTTTAAATTAGGGATGTAACGATACGCCGTTTTGCCGATCCGATACCGATACCGATATTAAAAAATAAATATCGCCGATACCGATTCCGATACCGATACGAATATTGAAATTGAGTTCAAGTTTATATTAACAAAACTCAAGTGCAATTTTTTTATTATACAAAATTACATTATAAGAGAGAATATTTAAAATTGATAAAACATTGGAAGTAATTTTTAAGGAATTACATTTTCTTTGCTTCCAAAAAATCTGTATTAAAAATATGCAGATAATTAGTAAAAAGCAAGAAAAAATGTTTAATTCCTTCATAATTAAAAAAAATACTCGCCATGCTTTTTAAAAAATCGATTTTTTAAAGGACATTTATCAACTAATATTCTTCTAAATAACTTAATAGCTTAATTATTAAAAGACTTCTAAGTTTATATTTATTCACTTAAATTTACATGAAAATACAGTTCTGAGTTTAAATTCGCATAAAAAAAAATTGTGGAAATGGGTAATTTTTTATCCTTTTTCCTTGAGGAAAAATCATTATAGAATACCGAAAAAGAAATTTGTCCTAGCATCGCTTCCAATTCGGTGATTGGTAATCGAAAAACAGAACTTCTTGCAATGGCAAGGATATGTAAAACTAATTAGAAATTATCCAAATTTGCAATACTTCCAGATCGCGAATTCTACATTTTCATGACTTCTTTGGAGTATCTTTTTTTTGCTGGAAAAAGATTTAAAAAACAACGACTTGAATTTGAATTTATGGTAAAATTAACAAAATATAAATAATTTTTTTTACAAAATAAAAACAAATTATTTGTTGAAAAAAACTCTGAAAAGATTTTTAAAAGTATCGTCGTATCGACAGTAAAATATCGCCGATACCGATGTATCGGAAAATCTGAAGTATCGCCGATATATCGGTATCGGTATCGGTATTCGTTACATCCCTAGTTTAAATACGATTTCGGGCATGTGGCCGCCGCGGCTGGCTCGAATAAAGCCAATTCTACAGGTCCAATTTTTAACCACTTTTTCGAGCATATGGGCCGTATGTTGGCAATAACGCCACGAATGTTGGCTTCCAAGTCCCCTAACGTTTCTGGTTTGTTGGCGTAGACGAGCGACTTCACATATCCCCAAAGAAAATAATCCAATGGTGTCAAATCACACGATCTTGGTATGTATGTATGTATGTTGTTGTATGTATGTATGTATGTATGTATGTATGTATGTATGTATGTATGTATGTATGTATGTATGTATGTATGTATGTATGTATGTATGTATGTATGTATGTATGTATGTATGTATGTATGTATGTATGTATGTATGTATGTATGTATGTATGTATGTATGTATGTATGTATGTATGTATGTATGTATGTATGTATGTATGTATGTATGTATGTATGTAATGTATGTATGTATGTTGTATGTATGTATGTATGTATGTATGTATGTATGTATGTATGTATGTATGTATGTATGTATGTATGTATGTATGTATGTATGTATGTAAGTATGTATATATGTATGTATGTATGTATGTATGTATGTATGTATGTATGTATGTATGTATGTATGTCCTTACGTACATGTAATAGAGGGAAAGTCTTAATTATTAAGTCAAACTTACTTACATACATATCTACATTTATATTCATACGTACTTCTGTATGTTAGTATTTTGACATGTAATGAGGTTAAAAGTTTCCAAGCGCAATGATACTCTTGTTTTGAATTGAATCAAGTGCATGCGAAAAAGTTCACTGTGTCTATCCACAGTCTAGACAAATAGGAAAGCAAAAATTCTTTGACCTTCATTACTATTGTTTTAACAATTCATGCATTCTGTTTCTACTTAACATTATAAAATACAGAAAAAAGGCATTAAATTAAAAAGTGAAAGTCGGGAACTTTTAACAAGGGCTTTCAACTCAAAAGGATCTTTTAAAACTAAGAGTGGTAAGCAACAAAAGTAATGGTATTTAATTAATAAAAATTATACTAACAAAAATAATTTATATGAAGAGTGACTTACTTATATTCACTTATATTTCGGACAACAGATTGATACATACTCTTGAACGGGATTTCAACATCGGACAGACGGATACCGTTTATTTCGACTTCCTTAACTATAAGGACCAGTGTTGCCACGAAAGAGTCAGTACAGAAGCTAGCCACAAATAGTACCAAACCAAATAAAATAGTAAAAAAAAAAATCGACAACGATACGAACCTTAGCCTAATAATCAAATTGGATTCACAAAGCAAATATGTTCAAAATAATCATATTAATATTGTTGCATTTTGTTGCCATTGGGAACAATCACCAAGAATAGGTACTTCTTCTGCACTATTTTTATTCGATTCCACGGTTGCGTTATCTAAATCTGTATTATTATTCCTTGCATCTAACACGTCTAATATTGTTTTTTGCCCTAAATCCGTTTATTCCAATTCATCGTTTTAACAATCTTCTACATGGTTCTTAGCTTCTGTGTTTTCATATATAAATAATATTAACTACCAGCTCTGATGGTGTCCCTCAAGGAACCATCCAGTAATACAAAATAAAATTACTAAGCCCCAAAAAATACTAAAGCTTAAATACTTACATATGTTTCTATTCACTATAATAATAACGGAAATGTTTTTTTGTTTACCGATCTTGTACGAAACCAAAAGCACACAATTTCGTTGTTACGATGTGCAGCCACTGTACTGAACACACACGCTTTAAATGAATTTACATATTTTCAAGTACCGATCAACGTAAAACAAAAGCATTTGAATAACTAAACACTTTACAAAACATTTTTTATTTAATTTTTTACATATTGTTGGTTGGTTCCTCAAGGTAAGAGGCAAACAATACTCTTATTCCTCTTAGCGCCATTATAACAACTCGGCTTTAGTTATAATTAGCATTTTTCGGACGGATAAGCAGTTTTTCATTATAACAACTTTAATTTAACCTAAAAGTGTGGGATAACTTACTGGCAAGTTTATTCTTCCTCCAACATTTATCGGCGCACTTTTACGTAGGCTGCCATACTTGCTTGTTTATCAAGTAAACACCAAGACGTATCTAACAGGTGAACTCACTAGAACACCTGACCTTACTCGGCAAACTTAGTGGAGTAATGAAATTATCACAATTTCATCATTATATGGAGCTTCTCTTCTTTACGGTATTGAATATTTCATTATAGAGCTACCTGCGCTAATAATTCCACCCATATTTCAACATTTTTTGACAACTGTAGTGTAGTTTATACAACAAATTTATTCTTGTTGTAAACTTGTATGTACCTGTTATCTGTGCCATTGTAAATACATATGTATGACGTTGCCACTTGTGCTCTGATATAGCCATACTTTGAAAAAGATAATTTTTATTTTACAGGCAAGTTGTAATAAAGAAAAATTGATGTAGGTCAGTTTACCGATCACTTCTGCTAATCGTGCCAGTAACTATCTTCCACTTTACTGCTGAGTTGTAATAATGTCCCTTAAAGTTTAACGGCTATATGCAAAATGTTTAAAGCAGCTTTGCCAAGCATTGTTGAGTAAATTTCTATTTTAAAAAGAAATATATCAAAATTTTAAAGTAAGCACTCACGTTTGTTAATGCCACCCGTAGACGACATGTTTTTTACGACTGACTTGTCACCTTTGTGACTCATATATAATTGTGCATGTCTGTTAAAATTTTTATTTTAGGCTGAACCCACACCGAATAAGACAAAACTGTTTTTGTGACTTATACGACAACAGAACATTAGTTATTATGAGACAACACACACCAACTTTTTTTTGGTGTGCGTTATAATCATACTAGTGTTTTTGACTTAAAAGACAAAACCGTTTTGTCTTATTTGGTGTGTTTTCAGGCTAACAGAAGATTTATCAATTAGCTCACAAACGTTCATGTACAATTACGTCTGACATTGCCCATGTTTGTCTACAACAGCTGATACATAGATATTCAAGTCGTTCGGTTGCCACAGAAGTACTGACGACTCGTCCATTTGTGAAGTTTTTTCTTCTCTAAAGTCGAAGATGTTACGTTTGCATTAAATAACAATACATTATTTACATATATAATTGTTATTAAATAGACAAAGCTAGTTAGAAGCATATTCATATATTGCTCTTGTAAAAAATGCTTGCAGTCGGCTAATGCTACCGCCAATAGTCAACCGCCGCTGACGGTTTTTGCAGGGCAATACAAAAGCAGCTGATGTCAAAAGGTTTCTCAGATCAAAATAGAACAGATGAGTTCGCACATGAGTTTTACAGAAGCAATGTTTAAAAGGTCCCGAAAGGCATGTACGCATTTTACAATGGGAAATTTGTCAAGTCAGACGTAAAAAACATGTCCTCTACGGGTGGCATAAGACTACTTTAAGTTGATATTTCCAAAATGTGTATTTTTTACCTCAAATATTTTTGTTAATATAGCACAGGCTGATTCATGTTACATCTGAAAATAAACCTTGAAATCTTAGCTCTTAGCTTAAATTAATTATTTCTTTCATGTGATGGAAAACATAACCAATTTATCAATTCGACTAAAAATTTATAATTCAATTATTACAACTCTAAAGGCACTTAGGTAAAACATGAATGTGTACTGTTCCAAAAAAACTTTGGCAAAATAAACATTTAAAAAATCCCAGCATTGAGAATATCGATGATATTCCAAGCTGGTAAGACCGAAATGAAAAAAGCTTAAAATAGTTGAACATGCTAAGAAAATACGGTTAGTGAATGCTACGGTCGCTGATAGTGTAGGTAAAGGGCTCTGATGAGAGACTTGGTAGTCTCGAAACAGCTGTCAGTTCAACCTTCCGTACATCCAAAATTTTTCTTTGAATGTTCAATATTTACATGCTTTAGAATTTCTTTCTTATATAAAAAATAATTTGATCGAAAGATTAAATTGAAAATGAACTTAAGCCAAACTAATTAAATAACTTTGAATATAAAAAAATGTTTTTGTGATGTATAGGTACAATACAATCACACAAATCGAAAAAACTCGATATTCAAATACTCATTTCATTCGAATAAAAGACATTGTCTGAATTCTTCTTTGTTCATCATATTTTTATATGTGTGTGAAGTTAAATTTTAAAATTTGAAACCCTAGACAAAACCATCGAATTTAACAGAGGTCTGTTAACAGTTTAACATGACTCTGTTAAACATTTAAAATTTTGTTTTTTTTATTTAAAATTGAATAATTACTAAATTGTTAAACAAATTGCACCAGCAAATACTTAAATATCTTATTTACGTCATACTTTGTACCTAGATATGGCTTTGGCATATAAATACATAAAAATAAGCGGATTTTAGATCGCTTGAAAAAAATTAATATATAAAAGACTTTAGTCCTTTTCTCGAAAATGGTAGGAGATGGGGTAAATTTTTTTCACGGAGGGGACTCCTAGTAGCGTCTAGATAATTGTCCGATGGTCAAATATTTTAACATTCTGTTTTTTTAGAAATTATAGGCCGATTTCAAAAAAACCATATTAGAAATCTGAAAAAGGACTATAGTCCTTTTCTCGAAAATGGAAGGAGATGGGGTAAATTTTTTTTACGGAGGGGACTCCTAGTAGCGTCTAGATAATTGTCCGATGGTCAGATATTTTAACATTCTGTTTTTTTTTTAGAAATTATAGGCCGATTTCAAAAAAACCATATTTGAAATCTGAAAAAGGACTTTAGTCCTTTTCTCGAAAATGGTAGGAGATGGGGTAAATTTTTTCACGGAGGGGACTCCTAGTAGCGTCTAGATAATTGTCCGACGGTCAAATATTTTAACATTCTGTTTTTTTAGAAATTATAGGCCGATTTCAAAAAAACCATATTAGAAATCTGAAAAAGGACTATAGTCGTTTTCTCGAAAATGGAAGGAGATGGGGTAAATTTTTTTTACGGAGGGGACTCCTAGTAGCGTCTAGATAATTGTCCGATGGTCAGATATTTTAACATTCTGTTTTTTTAGAAATTATAGGCCGATTTCAAAAAAACCATATTTGAAATCTGAAAAAGGACTTTAGTCCTTTTCTCGAAAATGGTAGGAGATGGGGTAAATTTTTTTCACGGAGGGGACTCCTAGTAGCGTCTAGATAATTGCCCGATGGTCAGATATTTTAACATTCTGTTTTTTTAGAAATTATAGGCCGATTTCAAAAAAACCATATTAGAAATCTGAAAAAGGACTTTAGTCCTTTTCTCGAAAATGGTAGGAGATGGGGTAAATTTTTTTCATGGAGGGGACTCCTAGTAGCGTCTAGATAATTGTCCGATGGTCAAATATTTTAACATTCTGTTTTTTAGAAATTATAGGCCGATTTCAAAAAAACCATATTAGAAATCTGAAAAAGGACTATAGTCCTTTTCTCGAAAATGGAAGGCAAATCAAAGTATAATATTGAGTTATCACACCTTAAACTGTGTAAAGCTCAAGACAGGGCAACCAAAAATATGATAATCATATTTTTTTCTGGATGTATTACAGACCTTTTCAAGAATTTTGGCATCGATTTTTGACAGCATATTTTTGCAAATTTTGCCCTTAAGGGCATATTTTAGCATATTTTACTTTTAAGAGCATATTTTAAGTTAAGATCATTTTTCGTAAAAGTTTTGTTATATTGAAAATAAATTTAAATTTTCTTTTTACTTGCAACTAAAAATCGCTCCTTTTAAACTAGAAAATATATTATAGCTATTTTTTATGTGTAGTTGAAAAGTAGAATAACACTGTGTGTGAAACACACATTTAACGCAGGGTTACTCGGCTGATCAGCGGCTCAATATTCATCAGATTTTTTAGTCGACTTGTATTTTTAGCCCCCGACCAAAAAAGAGGGAGTTTGTGCTGTGTGTCTCTGTATCTGTGTGTCTATATCTACGCCATTGTAGAGCCCAAACGGGTGGACCGATTTTAACTTTTTCATCTATTTTTGTTTGAAAGGTGACGTGATGGAATTTGTTCTTAGCTATGTCGCAAGAAAATCGGTCTAGGCGTTTAGAAGTTATCACATCGTTTCTCACTGTATCCTCTTCAATCTGTGTGTTTGTGGCAGCTTAGCTCCCAAACGGCTGGATCGATTTTAATTAACTTTTTTTTTGAGATGTGACTTGATCTAAAATTTTCTAACATTCTGTTTTTTTGGAAATTCTAGGCCGATTTCAAAAAAAACCATATTTGAAATCTGAAAAAGGACTTTAGTCCTTTTCTCGAAAATGGTAGGAGATGGGGTAAATTTACCCTATAATTTCTAAAAAAACAGAATGTTAAAATATTTGACCATCGGACAATTATCTAGACGCTACTAGGAGTCCCCTCCGTGCAAAAAAATTTACCCCATCTCCTACCATTTTCGAGAAAAGGACTAAAGTCCTTTTTCAGATTTCATATATGGTTTTTTTGAAATCGGCCTAGAATTTCCAAAAAAAACAGAATGTTAAAATATCTGACCGTCGGACAATTATCTAGACGCTACTAGGAGTCCCCTCCGTAAAAAAATTTACCCCATCTCCTTCCATTTTCGAGAAAAGGACTATAGTCCTTTTTCAGATTTCTAATATGGTTTTTTTTAAATCGGCCAATAATTTCTAAAAAACACAGAATGTTAAAATATTTGACCATCGGACAATTATCTAGACGCTACTACGAGTCCCCTCCGTGAAAAAAATTTACCCCATCTCCTACCATTTTCGAGAAAAGGACTAAAGTCCTTTTTCAGATTTCAAATATGGTTTTTTTGAAATCGGCCTATAATTTCTAAAAAAACAGAATGTTAAAATATTTGACCATCGGACAATTATCTAGACGCTACTAGGAGTCCCCTCCGTGAAAAAAATTTACCCCATCTCCTACCATTTTCGAGAAAAGGACTAAAGTCCTTTTTCAGATTTCAAATATGGTTTTTTTAAATCGGCCTATAATTTCTAAAAAAACAGAATGTTAAAATATCTGACCATCGGACAATTATCTAGACGCTACTAGGAGTCCCCTCCGTAAAAAAAATTTACCCCATCTCCTTCCATTTTCGAGAAAAGGACTAAAGTCCTTTTTCAGATTTCAAATATGGTTTTTTGAAATCGGCCTATAATTTCTAAAAAAACAGAATGTTAAAATATCTGACCATCGGACAATTATCTAGACGCTACTAGGAGTCCCTCCGTAAAAAAAATTTACCCCATCTCCTTTCATTTTCGAGAAAAGGACTATAGTCCTTTTTCAGATTTCTAATATGGTTTTTTTGAAATCGGCCTATAATTTCTAAAAAAACAGAATGTTAAAATATTTGACCATCGGACAATTATCTAGACGCTACTAGGAGTCCCCTCCGTGAAAAAAATTTACCCCATCTCCTACCATTTTCGAGAAAAGGACTAAAGTCCTTTTTCAGATTTCAAATATGGTTTTTTTGAAATCGGCCTATAATTTCTAAAAAAAAACAGAATGTTAAAATATCTGACCATCGGACAATTATCTAGACGCTACTAGGAGTCCCCTCCGCAAAAAAAAATTTACCCCATCTCCTTCCATTTTCGAGAAAACGACTATAGTCCTTTTTCAGATTTCTAATATGGTTTTTTGAAATCGGCCTATAATTTCTAAAAAAACAGAATGTTAAAATATTTGACCATCGGACAATTATCTAGACGCTACTAGGAGTCCCCTCCGTGAAAAAAATTTACCCCATCTCCTACCATTTTCGAGAAAAGGACTAAAGTCCTTTTTCAGATTTCAAATATGGTTTTTTTTTAAATCGGCCTATAATTTCTAAAAAAAACAGAATGTTAAAATATCTGACCATCGAACAATTATCTAGACGCTACTAGGAGTCCCCTCCGTAAAAAAAAAATTTACCCCATCTCCTTCCATTTTCGAGAAAAGGACTAGTCCTTTTTCAGATTTCTAATATGGTTTTTTTGAAATCGGCCTATAATTTCTAAAAAAACAGAATGTTAAAATATCTGACCATCGGACAATTATCTAGACGCTACTAGGAGTCCCCTCCGTGAAAAAAATTTACCCCATCTCCTACCATTTTCGAGAAAAGGACTAAAATCCTTTTTCAGATTTCAAATATGGTTTTTTTGAAATCGGCCTATAATTTCTAAAAAAACAGAATGTTAAAATATCTGACCATCGGACAATTATCTAGACGCTACTAGCAGTCCCCTCCGTAAAAAAAATTTACCCCATCTCCTACCATTTTCGAGAAAAGGACTAAAGTCCTTTTTCAGATTTCAAATATGGTTTTTTTGAAATCGGCCTATAATTTCTAAAAAAAAACAGAATGTTAAAATATCTGACCATCGGACAATTATCTAGACGCTACTAGGAGTCCCCTCCGTCAAAATAATTTACCCCATCTCCTTCCATTTTCGAGAAAAGGACTATAGTCCTTTTTCAGATTTCTAATATGGTTGTTTTGAAATCGGCCTATAATTTCTAAAAAAAACAGAATGTTAAAATATTTGACCATCGGACAATTATCTAGACGCTACTAGGAGTCCCCTCCGTGAAAAAAATTTACCCCATCTCCTACCATTTTCGAGAAAAGGACTAAAGTCTTTTATATATTAATTTTTTTTCAAGCGATCTAAAATCCGCTTATTTTTATGTATTTATTTGCCAAAGCCATATCTAGGTACAAAGTATGACGTAAATAAGATATTTAATTATTTGCTGGTGCAATTTGTTTAACAATTTAGTAATTATTCGATTTTAAATGAAAAAACAAAATATTAAATGTTTAACAGAGTCATGTTAAACTGTTAACAGACCTCTGTTAAATTCGATGGTTTTTGTCTAGGGTTTCAAATTTTAAAATTTAACTTCACACACATTATTTTTATTACTTTTACTTCATAGAAATGTTTATATGCTTTACTAGCATAACAGAAGGTCATATTTTTTTAATCAAAATAATCAAATTCGACATTTTGTAATAGATTAAAAACCGCATGCTACATTTTTCTTTAACCAATTACGAAATGTCAAAGTTGCAAGCGAAAATCCCCAACCAAGATAAGGCAAAATATATAGTTATTAACATATTTGACTACTCGAACGAAATTGTATTCGTTTTTGTACTTCATAAACTATGAAGTGGTTGTTGAACACGGTGATGTTACCAGTATTTATAATTAAATCACAAAATAATTAAAGTTATTTTTTGCATATAATTTCTTAACAAAGTTGTGTTAGCCTTAAAGTGCTTGGCAACTACTATGAACTTTAAAGCTAAAGTAAAATATTTTTTTACATACGGCCGGAAATATTTAAGAGCTCTTAATTTATTTGTAAAAATTTGTATGGAAAACTATTATACAAGGGTCTTGAAAATTTAAGAAGCACTTTTGGCTCTTAAATTGCCTGCTGAACATACGTGACAATATAACGGAATACCCAACAATTTAATTCACTGTGAATTAAAATAAATAAAATGAGTTTATTTTGTCCAATATATTAAAATCGTACAAAAGTATTATTTTTCTCGAAAATAGTGAAAACTCACGAAAAACCGTAACGAATGGCAAATCAAAGTATAATATTGAGTTATCACACCTTAAACTGTGTAAAGCTCAAGACAGGGCAACCAAAAATATGATAATCATATTTTTTTCTGGATGTATTACAGACCTTTTCAAGAATTTTGGCATCGATTTTTGACAGCATATTTTTGCAAATTTTGCCCTTAAGGGCATATTTTAGCATATTTTACTTTTAAGAGCATATTTTAAGTTAAGATCATTTTTCGTAAAAGTTTTGTTATATTGAAAATAAATTTAAATTTTCTTTTTACTTGCAACTAAAAATCGCTCCTTTTAAACTAGAAAATATATTATAGCTATTTTTTATGTGTAGTTGAAAAGTAGAATAACACTGTGTGTGAAACACACATTTAACGCAGGGTTACTCGGCTGATCAGCGGCTCAATATTCATCAGATTTTTTAGTCGACTTGTATTTTTAGCCCCCGACCAAAAAAGAGGGAGTTTGTGCTGTGTGTCTCTGTATCTGTGTGTCTATATCTACGCCATTGTAGAGCCCAAACGGGTGGACCGATTTTAACTTTTTCATCTATTTTTGTTTGAAAGGTGACGTGATGGAATTTGTTCTTAGCTATGTCGCAAGAAAATCGGTCTAGGCGTTTAGAAGTTATCACATCGTTTCTCACTGTATCCTCTTCAATCTGTGTGTTTGTGGCAGCTTAGCTCCCAAACGGCTGGATCGATTTTAATTAACTTTTTTTTTGAGATGTGACTTGATCTAAAATTTTCTAATCTTTGTTTGAGGAAAATCGGCCTAGCTGTTTTGAAGTTATCATCCATTTTCTTCGGTGGTTTTTACAATTTTTAATTTAATGTTATTTATATTAGATACAAATAAAAATCAGATTTCAATTATTTTTTTTCGTTCTCTTTAAAATAATTTAGAGATACTACGCAAAAATATAAAGAAACAAACATTAAGGTTTAAAAAAAAAACAATATTGTCGCGAACGTGACAAAAGTTGACTTTTCGCTGGAAATGCCCATATACATATGGGTATCGCTTGAAGAAATAGTGGATGGCAAAGGTAGAAAAGTAACAAACGTCATAGTTGGAATATTGAGTTCTGATAAAGAAACTATGTATAAAAAAATTATTAAACACCGCAATCCTACATAAAACTATTCATTCGACAGTAGGAATACTTCTTGATGATTCTATTAAAATTTTGGATGATGACTTTAATAAAGAATTGGTATTATTTTTTGTAACAGACGTGGCTCCATACATGTTGAAAGCTGTCAAAGCCATTAAAATGTTTTACCCAAAAATGACACATGTAACATGTTCAGTCCATGGTCTTTATAGAATCTGTGAAACTATAAGGGATGAAAGTGTGAACAATATAATTTCTAATGTTGAAAAGATTTTTTTAAAAGCACCAATGAGTACATAAATATTTAAATAAATTTATGCGGAACTTTCTCTCCTTCCGGAATCCATAACAACCCGGTACATGGATTGAGGCTGTAAATTATTATGTTGCCACTATCGAAAAAGTTTTCAAAGTTTTAGGTAGTTTAAGAAATGATTCTCAAACGATTAAAATTGCTAAAGAAGGTTCGTAAATCTAAAACAAAAGTGCAATTTAATATCAACTTAAGTGATTTAATTCTGGTATTAAATTTTCCCGAAAAGTTTGTATATATAAGAATTAAAATAACATTCAACATAGCCACCTCAAAAGTGGTGATAAACAAAATACACTTGAGCACTGAAGATGGAAGTGTAGCGGTTTCCGAAAGTTCTACTATGTATGTTGAAAAAATTAAGTTGATGTTAGATTTTCCCTTTGTTCCTTGGAATATTAATCATACCTGATTCTTTCGTATTCAAAAGCAGATTTAGTTTTTATTGCATCGAATTATGGATTTATTGCCAACAATATTAAAAATTTGAAACTGCTGATGTTTCCCTAAATGGACGTATAAAAATACTGAACGACACACTTAAAAAGATCGACAATTTACCTGACTGCGATTCTAAGCGTATTGTTCAAAATAAGATAAACGAATTATAAAATAAAAATTATGAAATATTAACACAAGACAAAAGAAAAAAGTGAATATCAATAACTATGAAATGAAATAAAGCTCTAAGACTGACAGTATGAATTGATTAAAAGTATATGATATTCAACTCTTGACTGCAAACCACCGACTTTGGTCGAGTGGTCTAAGCCGTAAAGAGCTCTGATGAGATTAGCGGGAGCTATCGAAACATCAGTTCAACCCCCCACGCAGTAAAAAGTTGTTTGTCTACATGCTTCGCATTTATTTCTAAATAAAAATATAAATTAATTG
Source organism: Panzeria rudis (assembly GCA_956483635.1). NCBI lineage: Eukaryota > Metazoa > Arthropoda > Insecta > Diptera > Tachinidae > Panzeria > Panzeria rudis. Next base: position 68,926,545 of record OY101447.1, read on the forward strand.
AAAAATTAAATTAAAACCGAACTCAAGCCAAACATAATTAAATTTCTTTGGATATAAACGAATTATGGATAAAACAAAGGCCTGGTAACAATACAAACTATTTGTAGTCAGTTAAATGGTGCTAAAGTAAGCCCAACTTCAGAATTTACCTTATATTCATTCGTTGAATTATTTCGTATTTTCGCGAGTGTAAGATCTTCCGAATTTACCTTATATTCATTTGTAATATTATTTTAGTATTAGCCGAGTATAAGGTCTCCCGAATTTACCTTATATTCATTTGTAATATTATTCGCCGAGTGTAAGGTCTCCCGAATTTATCTTATATTCATTCGTTGAATTATTTCGTATTTTAGCGAGTGTAAGGTCTCCCGAATTTACCTTATATGCATTTGTAATATTATTAGCTGAGTGTAAGGTCTCCCGAATTTACCTTATATTCGTCCTAATATTATTTCGTATTTTAGCGAGTGTAAGGTCTTCCAAATTTACTTTATACTCACCGTCGTGAGAAATCCCAGATTTACCCCATAGTCACTGTAGATCATTTCGTACTTCCGATCATAAGGTCGTACGAAACAAAGCACATTCGTGGGAGTTCTAGTTTCGTAACCGAAAACTGTGTTCACACAATAACACCCTTAAGCATTAGTCTCAAAGGAAGCAGACCTTTGACACGACCCTCGACAGACTGAGTCATACATACCCCAGCTGTAAAATCAAACTGCATTACAATATGCAACTCACTAGTTTTTTTGAATGTCCGTTTTCACGATATTCGCGAAAAATAAGTTTTTTTGGTTTTTTTATTTTTTTTCTTTTTGTTTATTGGCGAAAATTCCGAACACGGTTCGTCTAAATAAATCAACCAATATAAGAACTGTGTCGATCGGATAAAAATGTATTGAATCAAAAGCCTTAAAAGTTTATAAAAGTATATTTTTAGATCAAAAACTATAATTTTAAATGGAGCAATTTAAAATATATTGTGCATTATTTTTTTCCGGCTGTATGTTAAAGATAATTTTGTGACGAACGCATGATGCATAAAATCACTAAAATCTGATAAAAAAAAAAAATAAGAAAGTTATTAGCCGTTAACTAAAAACAGCTATATTATTTTTCATTAGAGAATTAGCAGCAAAAATTTACTGCTGCTGGTTTAAAATTACCATTGTTTCATATTAATTTTAAATGAAAAATTATTCATTTAACCTTAAATCCCTTTGATTTTAAATTTTTCACTGTTAAAACAGCTTTGTTATAAACGTTACAATTCATTTTAAATCGACATGACTTTAACGTTAATTTCAAATAAGTTTTATATTATAATTTATATAATCATTTAAATCATGTTGAATTAGAATGAAATTCATTTTACATACGACATTAAAGTCGTACATTAAAGTCATGTTGTTTCAGCGTGATATAATTATAATTCAACATGATTCTTAGTGTTCTTACAATATCAAATTCACGTTGTTTCAACTTGAAATAAATTTAAATTGACATGATTCTTCGTGTTGTTCCAATATCAAATTCATGTTGTTTCACCTCGAAATAACCTTGATTCAACATGATTTTTCATATTATTTCAGTATCAACTTCATTTTTATTTACCTGTGCTGCAGTGGAATAAAGCCACGTGCAATAAGGTCATATGGCCTTATTTCTCAATAAATTGAGAAACAACGCCATATGGCGTTATCAAACATACATACATACATACATACATACATACATACATACATACATACATACATACATACATACATACATACATACATACATACATACATACATACATACATACATACATACATACATACATACATACATACATACATACATACATACATACATACATACATACATACATACATACATACATACATACATACATACATACATACATACATACATACATACATACATACATACATACATACATACATACATACATACATACATACATACATACATACATACATACATACATACATACATACATACATACATACATACATACATACATACATACATACATACATACATACATACATACATACATACATACATACATACATACATACATACATACATACATACATACATACATACATACATACATACATACATACATACATACATACATACATACATACATACATACATACATACATACATACATACATACATACATACATACATACATACATACATACATACATACATACATACATACATACATACATACATACATACATACATACATACATACATACATACATACATACATACATACATACATACATACATACATACATACATACATACATACATACATACATACATGCATACATACATACATACATACATACATACATACATACATACATACATACATACATACATACATACATACATACATACATACATACATACATACATACATACATACATACATACATACATACATACATACATACATACATACATACATACATACATACATACATACATACATACATACATACATACATACATACATACATACATACATACATACATACATACATACATACATACATACATACATACATACATACATACATACATACATACATACATACATACATACATACATACATACATACATACATACATACATACATACATACATACATACATACATACATACATACGTACATACATACATACATACATACTTACATACATACATACATACATACATACATACATACATACATACATACATACATACATACATACATACATACATACATACATACATACATACATACATACATACATACATACATACATACATACATACATACATACATACATACATACATACATACATACATACATACATACATACATACATACATACATACATACATACATACATACATACATACATACATACATACATACATACATACATACATACATACATACATACATACATACATACATACATACATACATACATACATACATACATACATACATACATACATACATACATACATACATACATACATACATACATACATACATACATACATACATACATACATACATACATACATACATACATACATACATACATACATACATACATACATACATACATACATACATACATACATACATACATACATACATACATACATACATACATACATACATACATACATACATACATACATACATACATACATACATACATACATACATACATACATACATACATACATACATACATACATACATACATACATACATACATACATACATACATACATACATACATACATACATACATACATACATACATACATACATACATACATACATACATACATACATACATACATACATACATACATACATACATACATACATACATACATACATACATACATACATACATACATACATACATACATACATACATACATACATACATACATACATACATACATACATACATACATACATACATACATACATACATACATCAGAAATTGCAACTACTACAAACGCAAGTATTGACATTGTTCGCTCGTGGCTAAATTCGGCTGACTGAAACTTGCTGACCACAAAACCGAAGCGCTCTTGATATGTAGTCGCAGATCAATTGAGACAAAACCGTCAATTAAATACCTTGGTGTAGTGATAGATCACCGTCTATCATTTACAGATCATCTCCTATATACTGCTAAGAAGTCCGCGGGAACATGCACTGCTCTATCTCGTATAATGGCGAATACTAGGGTCCTAAATATCCACGTCGAAGGCTTTTGACTGAAGTGGTAAAATGTGTTATCATGTACGCATCGCCTATATGGTCTGGAGCTCTTAAGTTAAAGACCTATAGAAATATTATTAGTCGGGTATATATAATGGCTGCCCTACGAGTTAGCTGCGCATTTCGAACAGTCTCAGATGAAGCGGCTTTGGTGATATCAGGAATGATGCCCATCGATCTCCTAATAAGGGATTCAAATAATATAACAGAGGAGGGCACAGTTGCTGAATGGCAGATAAGGTGGTCTTTATCCGTAAAGGGAAGGTGGACACACTCACTTATCGCGGAAATAGGTCCGTGGCTTAGGCGTACGCATGGTGACTTGGACTATTATATAACACAAATGCTAAGTGGACATGGGTGCTTTAGATCATACCTGTACAGATTTGGACATGACAGCTGTCCGTTTTGTCCGAGTTGTGGTGGTAACGTTGAGGAGGATGCCGCACATGTTTTTTCCCCTGCCCACGTTTTAATAGTGAAAGGGCGTATGTAGAAGATAGCATAGGGTGTAGTATTACACGGGATAACATAGTAGGTATTATGTTGTCGTCTTTGCAAAAATGGGAGTATGTATGTGAATTTGCGAAATTGGTTCTTACTGAACTCCGTAGGTTAGAGAGTGTCCGCAATAGGACCGAAGTCCAATAGACTGGGTAATAGTACCTTTCCCACCCCGTGACGGAGAGCTTTGCGGCAGTGCCACGGGAAACGTTGGGTCAGTGTATCGGGGTGGTTTAGCGTGTTAGTCTAGCACTCCTGACAAATACCATCACTGCCAGGGTCTTTCGATGATTCCATCCCGCCAAATAAAAAATAAAAAAACATACATACATACATACATACATACATACATACATACATACATACACATACATACATACATACATACATACATACATACATACATACATACATACATACATACATACATACATACATACATACATACATACATACATACATACATACATACATACATACATACATACATACATACATACATACATATATACATACATACATACATACATACATACATACATACATACATACATACATACATACATACATACATACATACATACATACATACATACATACATACATACATACATACATACATACATACATACATACATACATACATACATACATACATACATACATACATACATACATACATACATACATACATACATACATACATACATACATACATACATACATACATACATACATACATACATACATACATACATACATACATACATACATACATACATACATACATACATACATACATACATACATACATACATACATACATACATACATACATACATACATACATACATACATACATACATACATACATACATACATACATACATACATACATACATACATACATACATACATACATACATACATACATACATACATACATACATACATACATACATACATACATACATACATACATACATACATACATACATACATACATACATACATACATACATACATACATACATACATACATACATACATACATACATACATACATACATACATACATACATACATACATACATACATACATACATACATACATACATACATACATACATACATACATACATACATACATACATACATACATACATACATACATACATACATACATACATACATACATACATACATACATACATACATACATACATACATACATACATACATACATACATACATACATACATACATACATACATACATACATACATACATACATACATACATACATACATACATACATACATACATACATACATACATACATACATACATACATACATACATACATACATACATACATACATACATACATACATACATACATACATACATACATACATACATACATACATACATACATACATACATACATACATACATACATACATACATACATACATACATACATACATACATACATACATACATACATACATACATACATACATACATACATACATACATACATACATACATACATACATACATACATACATACATACATACATGTCACCTGGTTGTCAATTTGTCTTGATCACGAGTAGCGCCACCTGGTTGTCAATTCGCTTTGTCTATGTATATAGATAAATATTAGTTAAGCTTTTTTTAGACTATTATACAACCTGTTCTACTTCTGCACAAAATGCTACCCTGATATAATATGTTGTTATTGCTTTTATAAAACTTTCCATAAACTCATTAGATCAGGGTTGCATTTTGTACAGAAGTCGAACGGCTTGTGAGACAGTGTAAAAGAGCTATTAGCAGAAACAGCTTCAGATATCACTGCCACGAGCCACTTATCCAAGACACAACCATTATATTTGTAACCACTATTCAGCCAGTATTTTTTCATTTTCAAAAAATTTTTGTTTTACCCCGCAAGCATTGATTTTTGTTATTCAAAGCATTAATGTGCATGGCGAGGCATAAGGAACTTACGTTACAAAAATCAGTTACGTGTTGTCAACGTATGACCATCTATATGTATGTTATTTCAAGGCAGATTTATTTAACTATTTAAATTTTTTGAGGAAGGATTTTATCCTCTTGGTATATTGAAAAGCGGATTCGCTGAGTAACGCTTTCTGCATAGCCGGCTTCGGCCGTTCTGAAGGATTTTTTCCTCCCGGTATATCGAAAAGTGTCTTCGCTGAAGAAAGTGTTCTCCATAGCCGGCCTTCGGTCGGGGTTAAGGGGTTTTTCTTCTCGGTATATCGAAAAGCGGCTTCGCTGACTAAAGATTTTTGGATAACTGGCCTTCGGCCGGGCTTAACTATCTTCTCCTCTCAGTATATCGAAAAGCGGCTTCGCTTAGCTAAGATTTTCTGCCTATCCAGCATTTACTAGTGCTCAAGTATTTTCTTCTCTGAAAAGCCTTTGTTTGACAAACGTAGAGAAGGAAACCAATATGCCCGCTCAAAGAGAAAATCTTAACCCAACGAAAGCACTTTCCGATCCACCGGGAGGAATAAAAACCTTAAGCCCGGTCGAAGGCTGGCTATGTGGAAAAATTTCCTCAGCGTAACCGCTTTGCGATATACTGAGAAGAGATAATCCTTAAGCCCAGCCAAAGGCCGGTTATGTAAAAATCTTCAATTAGCGAAGCCGCTTCTCGATATACCGGGAGGAAAAAAGCCTTAAGCCCGGCTAATCAGAAAGCTTTACTCAACGAAACCGCATTTCGACATAGCGAGAGGAAAACCTCTGAAGCCCACCGAAGGCCGGATATGCAGAAAACTTTACTCATCGAAGCCGCTTTTCGATATAGCGAGAGGAAAAAACTCTTAATCCCGGCCGAAGGCCGGCTATGTAGAAAACTTTACTCAGCGAATCCGCTTTTCGATATACAAAGAGGATAAAATCCTTCCTCAAGAATGCTCGAAGCCAGATTATATTAGCATATCAAAAACCGAATGTTCACAAAAATTTTAAGAATTCATTATATGTATGGAAGAAATTGGAGATAAAGATTTAACTGAGTAATCTTTATCAAAATATGCTGGTACATATCAGGCATGAAAACCAGAAACCGTTTGAATAGATCATCTTTCATATGCAATGAAGTAGCTGAAATTACGTTTATATCAAAAATTTTAATTATCTTTAAAATCTACCGTTTTCAACTACTGCAAAGTAATTCAGACGGTATGTAGTTTGTGGTTGAAAAGTATGTTGTTCGGTAATGACAACTCATTACCAAGTTTTTGCTGGGTATTTTTAAAGTTTTATTTTTTCCTTGGAAAATAACAGTTAGGTTAGGTTAGGTTGAACAGGGTGCCGGTTTCTAAAAACCGGCCCACTCGGGTACTTTGGTCCCTTTGTAGTGCCTGGGATGGATAGTAGGGAAATTTAAATAGGTGCCCTGCCTATCCCATAGGTTGGGTCGGTGTTAAACCAACCCAAGTATCGTATGAATGAATTTATTCCCCTAAAGTCGCATTCCCCCAGGTCTGCTAGTTCGGGTAGTGACGGATTTCCCAAGTATGACGCCCTATTTCTAAATAGTGCTGGACATCGACAGAGGAGGTGGTTGACAGTTTCTTCCTCCTCCTCGTTCTGACAACTTCTACAGAAATCGTTAAAAGGAAGATTTGATCTTCTGGCATGGACACCAATGAGACAGTGCCCTGTTATGACCGCTACGAGTATACGCAGCTGTTGACGAGGGAGCCTCAGTATGCTTGCAAATTTTGCGAAGTTATACTGGGGCCAGATGGATCTGGAAACCTCACAAGTGATTTCATTTGTCCATCTGGTTTGCGCTTCTCTAAATAGTTGGTGCTGAATTTGTATATTACAGCTTTTTAGTGGGACACCTACTAACCAGTCGATGTCATTTTTATGTAGGCGGGCACCAGCCTTGGCTAGACCGGCCACGATAATGTTACCGGGCACCCCCGCGTTGCCCGGTACCTAGAAGAGTCCTAGGTTCGCATGTCTCGCCATTTCATTCAGAGATGCCCGGCATTCTTTAACCAATTCCGATGTTGTGTAAACACCAGATAGAGCATGTAGTGCCGCCTTACTGTCGGTACAAATTCGGATGTCCTGATCGAATATCCTGTAGTACCTTAACCAGTTGGCTGCCCTTTTGATTGCCGATATTTCAGCCTGAGTGATGCTACATTGGTTTGGTAGCTTAAAGTTTATCCTACGTTGCATTTGTGGGATGTAGAAACCCCCGCCCACTCCGATGCCCGACTTTGACCCATCGGTGTAGATCTCGAGCACATCCTCATATTGGTGTATGTAGTTTGCCTCAGAGGATGTGCCCAAGAAGTCCACCATGAATCTCTTGTTGGGCAGTAGAGCAGGTGAGCAATAGTCAGTGTGGTCGGGAAGATCTAAGATTTGCCCTAATATCGTCGTATGGCCTACGTTACCCCGCTTCCATGTACCTGAGGCATTTAGTCTAGTCGAGTTCATGGCCAGTTGTTTGATCATGACTTCAGCCAATGCAGTATGGTGAACAGTGCTTTGGATGGAGTAGTGCGAGGTGCAACCGTGGTCACCAAAGCAGATGTTCGAAGAACCTTTTCAATTATTTTAGAGTATGTGATTTTATTTAAGGAAGTCCACCAGACGACACCCTCATACATTAGTATGGGCTTTACCACCATTATGGGCTTACCACCCTTTTGCAGGTGTATAGAGCAATAGCAGCCTTGGCTGCCCTAGCTTGAATGTTGGGGTACCATGAAAGCTTAGAGTCCACTATAATACCGAGATACTGCACGATGTCTGATAACCTAAGGGTGACTCCGTTGAGAGCCGGTATTTTGTCGTAAAGAGAACAAGGTCCGTCTTTTGAGGGTTAGCACTAAGACCACTTTCAACACTCCATCTACTTATGATGCCTAATGCCGAATGAAGACGTTGAGATAGAGTATCTAGAAATTTATCAGTTGAGAGTCGGTATTTTCTCGTAAAGGGAACAAGGTCCGTCTTTTGAGGGTTAGCACTAAGACCACTTTCAACCCTCCATCTACTTATGGTACCTAATGCCGATTGAAGACGTTGAGATAGAGTATCTAGAAATTTATCAGATATTGCTACTGCTACGTCATCCGCGTAGGCTACTGATTTAAGCCTCAGAGTCTAGTTCCACCAGTACCGAATTAATGGCGATATTCCATAGGATAGGTGACAGAACACCTCCCTGGGGAGTGCCTCGCCTAACCGTTTTTTTAATAGTCGTTTGCACCATCGTAGAGGAAATTACCCTATTTGTTAAGAGCCCTCGTATGAAGCTAATTGTTGACCGATCAATGTTCAGTCTTTCCAGTTCCATAATGATGGATTCAGGTCGTACATTGTTAAAGGCACCCTCTATATCAAGAAAGGCCACGAATGTATATTCTTTGTTTGCCAGGGATTTTTCAGTGAATGCTACAAGCGAGTGAAGTGTCGTCTCAACTGATTTGCCCTTCGTATAGGCATGTTTGGAGGTTGATAGGAAGTTCGGAGAAATTGTTGATCTAAGGTGTAGATCAATTATCCGTTCCAGAGTTTTAAGGAGAAATGATGATAAGCTGATGGGTCTAAAATCTTTCGGTTTTACGTGTGGAGTTTTACCCCCTTTGGGAATATAGACCACGGAGCATTTGGTCCATGCTATCGGAATATACGACCAAGTTAGGCAGGCCGAGTATATCCGAATGAGCCATGGAGTGATCACGTCTGCATTACGCTGTAGGTCAGCTGGAATATGCCGTCGGGACCCGGTGATTTAAACGGGTCAAAGCTATTGATGGCCCACATTATTTTTTCCCTATTTGGGTAATCGTGGCCGTGTTAGAATGTAATGATTGTATGGCTGCAATTTCTCCCGTGTAGGGAGTGCAACCGGGAAAGTGTGTGTTCATTAGTACCTCTAGGGTCTCCTAACTACTGGTGGTCCATCCGCCACCTGATTTCTTAATGAAACTGGGGACAGTTGGAAGAGTAGCCAAGATTTTGCGAAGGCGACTAGTCTCAGAGGCTCCCTCAACATTGCTGCAGAAGGACCTCCATGACGTTCGTTTCGCATCCCTGACGAGGCTGTTGAACCTGTTTACAGAGGCTTTGTAGGCTGACCAGTTACCCAGTCTCTTTGCCTCATTGAATAGTCTGTGACTCTCCTTGCGAACGTTCGCTATTTCAAGACTCACCATGGTGGAGGCTTTTTCTTCCCACGCAGTATACTAGGTCTGCATGATTCGGTCGTCGCTAAGTTGAGTTATTTCTTAACTTTTATTTTTTGGGGATTTTTTCGATTTTTTGTAATTTTTTTAGTTTTAAGAATTATTTTTTTTGGTTTTGACAATTTTTTTCGTGTTGGCGATTTTTTCGTTTTTTAGCGATTTTTGCCGGTTTTTTGTGTTTTGGCGCTTTTTTTCGTTTTGGTGATTTTTCCATATTTCACGATTTTCTTCGTTTTTTTGGCGATATTTTTAGTCTTATACTATATTCACACTGCTATAGTTTAACGTGTTTCGGCAAATATTTTAAGAAACTAAACAAAGTTGTTCAGACTACGATTTTATAAACTTTCTGTTTACAGCATGATGAATTCATAAAAGGTGGTAGCAAACCGGCAACGAAAAAATTTTTTTGTGTCCGAAATATTAATAATTTTGCGAAGTTATTAATTAGAATTTTAAATGTGTATGTACATTTTTCCATTTGAATTGAAAACTTGAACAAAAAACGAGGTTTTTAATACTTTTAAGCCAACACAAATCAAAATTTTCAGAATACGCTGCTTGTTGTTATAGAAATGCTACAACCTTTTCTAATTTCGACTTACATATTTTGCCGCCATTACAAACTGTGTTCAATAAGCACTAAAATCAAAAAATCGACTGAACATACATCAAGAAGTACTTGGAACCCTGCCTTTTACTGGTTTTTGAATGAGTTTAATTTTGAAACACGTAAATTTGTTGACATTTGATTATATGGGAAAACATCTAAAAATTAAAGTGTTTGGCTCGTATACACTTAAAATGGCCATAAACACGGTAGTGTGAATTGCCTATTAGCGATTGTTTTAGGTTTTAGTGCTTTCGTGTTGACGACTTTTTTCGGGTTTTGGGGTTTTTTTAGTTTTTACTGCGATCTTTTTAGTTTTGGCGTTTTAATTTTGGTGTTTTTTGCCTTTAAGCGCTTTTTTAATTTTGGCGATTTTTCGTTTTGACATTTTTTTTAATTTTGGAATTTTTTAGTTTTAGCGTTTTTTTAAATTTCAAGAGTTTGCCTCTTACCGTTTCCAAGATACAGCAAATTGTCTAAATTACATAGTCCAAATTACATCAACTGATAGAACGCCCTTTAATTTTATTGTTTTAAATATCAGTGTTAACTGGTGTAGTCTATTATACATACTACACCAATTCCCACTAAATTTGAAAATTTAAAGTGCTTAATATATGTATGTGTCTGTATATTACATTAGTATTTCAAAATGTTTCTTTGCTTGCTTTAGAACACCCTTTAATGTTTAACAGTCATAAGTTTTACATATTCTGCCAAAGTTTTACGGTTCCCGAGAAAACCGCCTGTGACAGACAGACGGACAGCACAGCGAAAATAATAGGGTTCCTTTACACCAGACATCACCATGCTAAGCCACCGGTGCCCGAATACTTTTCGTCATTTTCACATATACAACACGACTGTTAACGAAACTCACTACAAAGAGTGTAAGAAACTAATTTCATTCAGTTGTATGCTAGCTACAGGTGTGCCAGATGATTTTGACAAAAAAATCGGCATATTTTCCAAATAAAATCGGCACTTCAATTTTAAAACATCGGCAAAAAATCGGCAAATTCAAAATACCCATTTTAAATACAATAAACCATATTTTTATTAACAAAAAATAACAAAACAGAACAATTCACCATTAACTAATGTTTATAACATATTAAATAACATAAAAATCAATGAAAATAAAATAGAAAAAGAAATTTCAATTGAATTGTTGACAAGAAAGTGGAAGTCTTTGGTTGAGGAAATTCTAAAAACTTTGCCGAAATGTCTCAAAGAATTATGTAGAAACTCTGAAGAATTTTCTATAGAAATTCAACAGGAGTTTTCGATATGTCTGAACAATGTCGGAAAAATGTCTGACAAAACATCAGAAAATATCTGACAAAATTCGGAGCTAAAATTGAAATGTATCAAAAATGTCGTATAAAATTCTCAAATAGAAACAGAATGTTGTACGGCCTCTTTCATTCTTCTTCTGGCATACATTTTTCTGCGGCCAATGGCAGCTCATCTGAAAACCTTTACCCATATTTTATAAGTTTGTAAATTTTAACATTTATGCGCAAACTCTAAAGAGATAAATGAGAACTAATACAAAAACTAAAATCAGACAATGTGCAGAAGTGGCTGCTAAAACTCGTAAGACGGAGATCAGAAAATGTGCAGACTATTCTGTTAAATATCTTAAAGGAAATTAATCGGATAATATTTCAGAAAACATCTGAAACATCGTGCCAGAAAACTGCGGATTAATATGCCAAATGTCTGAGGGAGTATTATACAACTTGGTTGATTGTCTGGAAAAGTCTCAGATTTTAACTGACGTTAGACATGTCAGAAAAAATGTTTACTTGGTAATTGTAAATAAACCTAACCCTTTTTCTCTTTAGTAAAAGCGCTGACTGATTAACAGTTGTCTCTTTTTAATGTAACAGTGTATTTATTATATTCCAGTGTGGCTCAAAATTAATAAATTATAATAAAACAAAGTTACCCTGTGTTAAGAGTTTATAAAAAAATCGGCATTTTTGGAGCCAAAATCGGCAAATTGGCACTTAGATAAATTTGAGGCAAAAAATCGGAAAAATGCCGATAAATCGACAAATATGGCAGGCCTGGCTAGCTTTCAAACAAGCAGGTTGCCGTCGCTTTTTTATGATAAAACAAAAACAAAACACATAGTTGAGATTGAAAAGAAAAAAAAAAGATAGATATCAACTGAGTAGTTTCATGTCTCTTCATTTTTCAGCATTTGCAAAATCACCAATACATTCTCATTTTAAGTGCTTCTCTTTGTGATCACCTCTGCTTTACACTTTTGGTGTACGGAACCCTAAAAATGATCAAAGTAGTACACTAACACAACAATAACACGAAATTGACGATCACAATTCTAGGGGAAGGGACACATTTCAGCTGAAATTTTTTTTCCCCCGATAAGGGTGATTATTTTTATACATTTTATACTTAGTTAAAGGGACTTAAATTTGCCTTTATGCAAAATAGCAGTCTTTGGCACTAGTGCTAATATAAGCTCAGATTAAAGCACTTGTTATTGATATCTAATGAGTTTTAGTAATAACAAAGATCAGGAGCCCGTTTCTCAAAACTACAAGTTTCAAATCTACAAGTAAAATACACACAAAACAACAACACTTTTACAAATTTTGCTATTGCTTTGTGTGTATTTTACTTGTAGATTCCCTGTCGAAAACGTAGTTAACTTTAAATTAACTTTAAGCTAACTATTTCGCAACTAGTTCTGACTGACAATCGGATTACTTTCCAATGGAAACAACTATTTTAGCTTTGCGATGTCCTAGGCGGTAGTCAATTGTCTCACTCTGCACTACTTTTCAACTAGCTTAAAGTTGACTTTTATTAAATCAGCTGGTAGTTAGTGTATTTGCAAGAAGATGTTGCTGGGGTTCGAACTATTTATCACATGTTTTATAGTCAACGCGCTGATCACCCAGCTAAGGTACCATTTACAATAATAACAGCAAAAAGTTAATATAAACTTAAAATTAATTTCAAAATAGCTGAGAGTACAGTTGTTGGCTCTCACCAAATCCGATTATGTACTCAACTTAAGAATTAATTTTCTGGATTTCATTCTGGATTACATTGTAGTTACCTTTTAGTTAGTTTAAGAAAAGTTATCTATAAGTTGCCCCAGGCGCCCATTTCTCGAAACAAAAAAACACATCTACAATCAAACTACCCACAAAACAACAATAAATTTTGTAGCTGTTGTTGTTTTCTAAGTATTTTACTTGTAGATTTATGCGTATAGTTTTGAGAAGGTGGCATGCAATAACGTACATGGAAACAATGTCCATGGACGTTATTTCCACTTTGAAACGGAAATAATAAGACCTTTCTCCGCTGGGTATGTCGACTAGTGGCTTCGCTGAGTAAACATTTTCTGCCTAGCAAATAATCTTTACTCTGCGAAGCAACTATTCCACATACCCAGAGCAGAAACCCCTTAAACCCGGCCGAAGGCCAGCTAAGCAAACAAATTTTACTCTCCAAAACCAGTACTTTTTTTCGAAATGGAAATAGTGTCCATGGACATTATTTCCTTTTTTATGTGAAAATAATGTCCATGGACATCATTTCCATCGACGTTATTGCATGCCACCTTTGAGAAATGCGGCCGAGTACGACTTTTATTTTTGGACCCAAGAGGGTTAGAGTCTTTTCCTTCAATTTCACTAGCAGCCTGATAACCTAACTATTTTAACGTAAGTTATGAAATGGGATTAGCAATTAAAATTGTCTTCACTCCCATTTGAGCTTTTTCCCGAAAATATGGGTTTAGCTAGTGACGAACATGGAGAAGGTTTCCATTAAGATATAGTTGTAGGGACATGCGTTTAGATGTAATACGGAATAATTAATTCCGTGGTTTTGCATTTAGCTAACGATGTATTTTTTGTGCCTATGATATTGTTTAAAATCAAACTACAAATGATTTTAACAAGTAGAAATAAGCTGCAGTTGAATATAGAACTTTCGTATCATTTCATGCAATGCTGTAAACTTTTAAAACTAAAACTCTTTTAAACAGATCTGAAACGTATCCTTATTTAAATACATATCGTCACAGAAAATGCAAAAAGTCCTACCTAACATTTTACAAAAGAAGCATAAAACATTTTTAAATAAAAAAAAAGATTGACAATTAGTGCAAAATTGTACAATAAATATATAAACAAGTTTTATGCTTCTCCAGTAAAACTTTTAAACTATTATATAGGGAGGGCTTTCTGCCTTTCCTGTGACGATATTCATTGATTTAGTACATTACTATTTTATTAGCACTACAAAATCGTCAATGGAATTTTTATTTATTTGGCAAGAAACATGAATATTTTTCTCGCTTGACTAAACAATAAAAGAGGAAAAGAAGGAATTTATATTTGTAGAAAATTGAAAAACATATCAGTTTTTATTCACTTACCATAAGAACATAAAATGGAAAATGCCAAACAAACGCAATTGATAAAACAATTCTTGAGGTGTGAATAATTTGATTTCGGCTATCACTTTTTGAAGAGATTTGTCGTAGCTTAATAATTTAATTTATTTTAGATTGATTTAATTCACTCTACATGTATGCAATTGCTTAACGATAAGTTATAATTTTTCAAGTTCTACTAATAATTTTTTTTCTTCAAAAATTTTAATTTTATAAACACTGGAAAACGTTTTGGTTACATTTTTATTAGTTTTATGTATTTTACAAATCTGTAAATAAACAAAATAAAAAAATTTCATTTAGTCCTTTAATAAATAGATTCATATTACATATGTATGTATTTAATATTTTTAAAATTTATAAAAATAATAGGGGTACGTGTTTAAACTACTAACTTTAGTAAACCTTTTTAAATTATTTGCCTTTAGCAACAAAGTTAAACGAACGCACCTCGTATAAATACTAAACATCTGCAACAACCCATTTAAAACGCCTTTTAAATCACACTAGCCCAATTCACAATCTTGAGCAAATGGTCTTGCATCGTAGCATTTGCAAAGTGGTATAGTATATTGATACTCACCACTTAACAATTGTTAGTGGTGAGTATCAATATAATATACCATTTTGCAAATGCTACGATGCAAGACCATTTGCACAAGATTGTGAATTGGGCTACTATGTTTTTCCAAATCGTGCTTTGATTTGACTTGAAATTTACATGCTAGCCCCCATATTCATAAAAATTTATTGAAGTTAATGTTGGTTTAATGTACGAATTTTGTATGGGAAAACTGGTTTTACTGCACACAATCACTCCTATCGCGAATACTATTCCCATGAAAAAACTCCCAAATTTTCCGATTTGCTATCGTGAATGTTTCACATAACAAAGTTTTTGGGAGCTAGTTCACAAACTTAAAAAAATGTGGCATCGCCAATGTTTACTCCCGCGAATAATTTTACAAACTAAGTTCACAACAAGTGTCGCTGGGAATGAGAAGGGAACATGTAAGTTGTAATTTGTATTTAAGCTAGGACTGTATTAAATTACTTTTATATTTTATTAAAAGAGCACAAGTGTTAATAAATAGCAAATTAATTGTCTGTTGGAGGAGATGTGGGGTAGCCAAAGTGCCAGCCATTTTCCCTACGGGTGGTACCGCGAACATCTTGCTGCAAGCAGGCAAATTTTCCTCTAACGATTAATCGCGTATGTATCTTCGCTGCAATCTATGGATTGCTTCTTCTCTTCCAGCACCACAAAACGTAGTTAAACTTTATGAATTTCTTCAAAATGTGTATTTTTTCCTTTTACAAGTATGTACACAAATTATTTATAAAGCACTGATAAATAAATCACAATAAAAATTGTTACTCCCAAATAATTCAAAATAGACACTTTTACACCCAAAATATTCGTGATATTGGTTTGTTGGGAATGGGAACATAGGTTTGCTCCCAAACAACTTATTCCCATAACATTATTTTACTAATCATTTATGAATATGGTGGTAAGACAAAAACAAGAATGATTTACAAATCACAGGCTTGTAAATAATAAGTCAACTGTGTTTAGACCAACGAACAAGAAGAGACAGTAAATCATTTTAGCTTGATTTAAATTGCGTGTCACACATATGTGTTTAGTGTCATTTTTAATTTTTATGGATGTTTGTATGTGGATTTGTACATACCCAGCAAAAAAATTTTTCTGATTTCGCCTCGAAGTCGGTCAGAAAGTCTGCAAAAGATGCCGAATTCGTATCCGATGTCGGCCAGAAAATGTAACGAAAATCATACGATTGGTTGACAAGAAACTGGACCTCTTTTTCTGAGGAAATTCTAAAAAATTATTTAATTATTTAATTATTTAATTAATCAGAACTTCTGATACATAACCTTTCTGATACATAACCTGTTCAAAGTATCAAGTACTATATAAATACAAAATACGGGATAGAATATGCAAGCTTGCTTTGAATTGCTCATATGTATCATGATCAGCAAGACCTTTAAATTAGCAGAGGCTACGTTTCGTGAGTTAACATTATTGGAACACTTTCAATATTTCTATTTTTAAGACGAACTTTGTTTTCAATACTTCGCAAAGCTAAAGTTTAATTCATATAAAAAGTCGCATTCATATAAAAAGTCGAAAAATATAAAATATTTTATTACAATGGAAGAGTTGTAATAAGTAGAATTTCTAATATACACAAAACTTATTAATTGTAATATATAAGCCATTGCTATACCATTGTACTTTTAAAATCTGAATTGTACTAAGAGTGGTACAATTGTACCAATTTTGCCATCCCCGATGTGAACACTTTTCAGATGTATGTGTAAAAATGTATGCAACAATAATTAAATATATAATAAAGTTTTATCTCCTTCCTCTAAGATGGGTTTTTATAAATTAAAAACACTGCACTAATTATTGCTTTTCTCATTTTATATTACAAACAATTATTTTCTTGTTTTTATTAATAAATTAAATTTTTTAATTTATTACGAACAATGTGACTTTTCATATATCTGACATTTTGAAGATGGTAGACGTTAGATGTTGCAAGTGTAAATCCATGTTTCACATTTTCAACATTTTCAACATTTTCCATGCGTTCCTGCGAAATGAATGCAGGTGTAAAAAGCCTATAAGAGAATTCTGTACGAATTCTGACAAATTTTCTAGGGAAATTATAAAGGAATTTTCGAGATGTCTAAACAATATCGGAAAAATTTCTGACAAAACTTCAGAAATTTTCCGATTTATCTGATACTTTTTACATCCTGTCATATTCATGTTGGAGCTAAAATTAGAAATTTTTACAGAAATGTCGTTTAAAATTCTCCATGCATTGTTGTTCTGCTTATAGTAGGTAGATCATCAGAAAACTCAAATATTTGTGCATAATATGCACAATATTATAATCTCAAGAGATATATGCGAATTATTAAGAAAACTAAAATCAAACAATGCCTGCTAAAATTCGTAAGACGTAGATCGGAATATGTGCAGACTATTCTGTTAAATGTCTTAAGCGAAGTATGCACGGTCAAAATGTATGACACAAGCATCGTGTACGTGTGCATGAAGCTATTAGCATACACGTACAAGCATAGCACTGGGTGTGAAATTTATGATAAGTTAAACTCAAATCATATTCTAATCAACCAAATGTCAAACTCCATATAAAATTCTTTTTATGTCCAGAGTTTGAAAGCTCAAGTATGAAACACTACTATATGAGCTTCACTTGTTATTGTTTTTCTTTAATACATGCATAGCTTATTACGAATACACGTTCATGCAAGCGAAAAATCATAAGATAAATTAAAATTATCTTATTATAAGTTAAGTGCAACCTAAATGTCAAATAACATATACAAGCTTTTTACGTATAAAGTTTGGCAGTTCTATTTATAACGTACTGCTTTGAATATCTTATCTTGTTACCAATTACACGTACAAAATAAAAGCGCCATGCAAACGAAAAATCAACAATTTTTGATTTTGCTTCAAGCATCGTCGGTGTGACGCAAACAGATAAAATTTCACTAATACTACTACCATGCATGTCATACATTTTGACCGTGAATACTGCGCTTTAAAGGAAATTAAACTGCCCTCGGATATGTACAGACTAATCTGATATTAATCGGATATTTCAGAAAACCTGCAGAAACGTCTCAGATTTTTTCTGACGTTAGACATGTCGGTAAAAAATGTTTCCTGGGTATTTATGTACTATTACATACATAATAGGGTGATCGACTCGGTTTTTCAACCGGTTTTTTCCGCCATACGGTTGTCGGTTTTTTCAAAATGTTGATTTTTCGAATGTCGAATAGTCCGGTTTTTTAATTTAAAAACCAGCCATTCGTATATTTTATAAGTTTTTAGTATATTAAAACTTAGACGAACTCTTACTGTTGATTTTCCTAAGTATTTTTTTTTCAACAACATTTCATGAAACATGAAATTAAGGCGAATTATTTTATAAGGTCGTAGCAGGGGCGAATTACATTGGCCTTGTGATGTAGAATGAGCGTCAAACTCCATATTTTATATGGAGTGTGACGACATCCATCGTAGACAAAAATAAATATTTTTTTCTATTGCTGTTTATGTATTTTAAGCGCAGTATTCACGGTCAAAATGCATGACCTGCTTTATAGTAATACTAGTGAAATTTTTCTGTATTCGTCACACCAACGCACAGTGATTCGAAAGTGGGCAAAAATAGCGGAGTTACCCTAGAGCTATGAAATTTGGCATACAGTTTTATATTGGCTTCGATAAGAAATATATCAAATTTGAAGAATATCGGAACTGAGCTAATTTATTTATACCAGAGACCTGTTTAAGTAATAGCAAAAGAGAAAAGTGGACCAAATTAAGTAACAACCCAAAAAGAGCATTTTTAAATTTTCCTGTGGTGCTTTTTCAGAGCCAGAGCAAACTTTGAAGCCCAAAAAAGGCAAAATGTATATTTTAACATATATTTTTTTCATTTAAAATTGTCCGAAAATTGTCCGAATTAACTGCTTCTTTTTAAAAACAAAATGCAAATTTTCGTTAGGGGACTTACATTGAAACAACAATAAAAAACTCAAATTTGTTTATCTTTTCACTTCAAAGTCGCTAATGAAAATTTTCATTTTATTTACAAAAACAGACAGTAAGTAACAACAGAGAAAAGCGTATTTTATTTGATTTCATTTATTCTTCAGATTCATATTCACAACTTTGGCTTGATGATGACGTAATTTCGTCATATGTAGCAACAAAATCTGTGGATACAGTATACTTTTTTATTTTATAAATTTTTGACTTATATTTATATTAGAAATGAGAATAGAAGTGTTTTTTTTTAGAAAAAAAAAGAATTCAAGACGAATTTAGAAAAACAACCGGAATAATTATCGACCAAGTTTAATCTGGATTCGGCAACACAAATGACGGCAACACTGCTCGTCGTTTTTTCTCAAATATCGAGCTTACAGCCGAAATTACTGGCATTAATAAAGAACTGCTTTCTAATTTTTCCATTTCTTTCCGTGTACTATCTTGCGGTTTGCAAATAAATATTTCAACCTTCAGGGAACTACTCAATATAACACGGAATATGTATCTGATACAATATGACTGCCCAGTAAAAAATTTTCATGTTTTTTGAAGCACTAAAGAAATAAAGCGCTTCATAATTCGCTTTAAAATATGAGCTTGTTCAGAAGCTGATTTCATAGCGTCACAACAATGCAGCTTTTGAAGCGAGAAAAGTATTTGTTTTTTACTTATACAAAAGCTTCGTACACAAGCTATACAAAAAAGCTGATTTTATAGTGCTGATCCAAAGCAGGTTTTTAAGCAAGAATGGAGAGTAAGTTTATTTGAGTTTCTTGGTGCCGTTTTGCAACAGTGTTTTTGGTCGAGTGATTGGTACGTTGGACTTCAAACCTGAAGGTTTTTAATTCGATACTAGTTGAAGTTAAAATAACAAACATTGAGCAAAACTATGAAATTAATAAAAAGAAATAAAGAAACGAAATAAGAAAAATTCAAAATGGCGTTAACGACGCCAATCCACATTGAACCATTTTTTTTTTAATATATTTTCAGTTCTAGTGCTGAAAATGTTGATGATTTTCAGCGCTTCAAAAGCGCTTTTGTGAGCAAAAATGTAGTACTCCAATCCGGGAACTCGCCATACAAAAATCAGCAGCGATATCAGCAGGTTTGTCAGCGCTACTTTTATTCCATAATAGTAGAAACCTGCTTTATTGGAAGCAACTTATTTACTTGGTGGTATTATATGCCTAGTGTGCACAAAATATTAGTTCATGGTTGTGATATTATAAAATTTTTTGATTTGCCAATAGGTATTTTGAATTAATAACTCAAAGTTTCTAATAAAATATACTGATTTCAAATATTTTCTATTACAGGTAATTTATGTGAAGAAGCAAGAAGCTTCTCAAAAAAATATAAGAAGATTTCGGTTGTCTCATAGCAGAAACAGTTCACGTGAGAATACTAATACTCAAAGTTTCTAATAAAATATACTGATTTCAAATATTTTCTATTACAGGTAATTTATGTGCAGAAGCAAGAAGCTTCTCAAAAAAATATAAGAAGATTTCGGTTGTCTCATAGCAGAAAAAGTTCACGTGAGAATACTAATACTGATTTAATGCGATATTTACTTTTATCTTGGGATCCACTTTTAACTTCAAAAAGGAAAATACTCCGCGTTAAATATAAGTAAAAAATTTATGAAATAAAAAAAGTATATTGTATCCATAGATTTTATTGCAACATATGAAGAAATTACGTCATCATCAAGCAAAAGTTGTGAAGATGAATCTGAAGAATAAATGAAATCAAAAAATCTAAAATACGCCTTTCTCGGTTGTTACTTACTGTTTCTTTTTGTAAATAAAATGAACATTTTCGTTAGGGACTTTAAAGTGAAAAGAAAAACAAATTTGAGTTTTTTATTGTTGTTTCAATATAAATTCCCTAACGAAAATTTGCATTTTATTTACAAAAACAAGCAGTTAATTCTGACGACTTTTCTCAAACACGTCCCGAGAATAAATAAAATCAGAAAAAAAATATTAAAATATACATTTTGCACTTTTTTCACTTCAAAGTCCGCTCTGGCTAGGAAGCAGCACCACAGAAAATCGGCACTTTTCTCGGTTGTTACTTAACTTGGGCGACTTTTTGCACTCCAAAGTTTGCTCTGGCTAAGAAGAAGCACCACAGGAAAGCGTTAATTTAAAAGGCGCTTTTCGCGGTTGTTACTTAATTTGGGCAACTTTTCTCGTTTGATAATACTTAAACAGGTTTCGAGAATAAATAAAACCAAAAAATATATATATTAAAATATACATTTTGGTATTTTTTCCACTGCAAAATCCGCTCTGGCAAGGAAGAAGCACCGCAGCAAAGCGTTAGTTTAAAAGGCACTTTTCTCGGTTGTTACTTAATTTGGGCGACTTTTCTCGTTTGATAATAATTAAACAGGTCTGGAGAATAAATAAATCCAAAAAATAAAAAATATTAAAATATACATATTGCACTTTTTTCACTGCAAAGTCCGCTCTGTCTAGGAAGAAGCACCACAGAAAGGCGTTAATTTAAAAGGCACTTTTCTCGGTTGTACTTAATTTGAGCGACTTTTCTCGTTTGATAATAATACGTAAATAGGTTTCGTAAATAAATAAAATCAAAAAATATTAAAATATACATTTTGTACTTTTTTTCACTCCAAAGTTCGCTCTGGCTAGGAAGAAGCACCACAGAAAAGCGTAAATTTAAAAGGCGCTTTTCGTGGTTGTTATTTAATTTGGGCGACCTTGATTATACTTAAATAGGTCTCGCGAATAAATAAGTTCAAAAAACAAAAAATATTAAAATATACATTTTGCCATTTTTTTGGTTTCAAAGTTCGCTCTGGCTCTGAAAAAGCACCACAGAAATACCTTAATTTAAAAATGCTCTTTTTAGATTGTTACTTAATTTAGTCGACTTTTCTCTTTTGCTATTACTTAAATAGGTCGCTAGTATTAATAAATGAAGAAAATAAAAAAAATTATAACAAATTTGTTTTCCTTTTTTCACCTTCAAGTTCGCTCAGTTTATGAAAAAGCACCACCGAGAAACGTAAATTTTAAAATGCTCGTATATTCGCCAAAATATCTCCGATAATATTCTAATTTGATATTTTCTTATCGAAGCCAATATAAAACTGTGTGCCAAATTTCATAACTCTAGGATAGCTCCTCTAATTTTGCCCACTCGTTATATGGGAACGAATCACTGTGCGACGATGCTTGAAGCAAAATCTACATTTTCGAATTTTTCGCTTGCATGAAGATCGTATTTGAGCGTGTATTCGTAATAGGTCATGCATGTACTAAAGAAAGACAATAACAAGGTAAACTCATATAGTAGTGTTTCATACTTAGATCTCTCAAACTCTGTACATAACAAGATTTTTATATGCGGTTTGACATTTGGTTGATTATACGATGCTTGTGTCATGCATTTTGACCGTGAATACTGCGCTTTAAGGGCAAAACAAAATTTGGAAGATGCTTGCCAAACATACTTTTTTCATTTACGCACAGACTACACAAAACTAGCTCGTATAAATATATATTTTTCACTTTAATCACAAGCAGCTTACTACAAATTCAATATGACAGTCAAAATATCTAAATTGTTTGAATTTTCAAACGTCTTGCCAAGACGCTTGTCAAACACGAAAACACTGCCATATATTACACAACAGGTTTGTACAAAAGTACAACTCTACCATGTTTCGCTAGTGGCTTGCGTAGTCTATTTGACCCTTTAGTGATGTGAATGTCAAGAAATAAACAAGAAGAAAAAATATAAATCCGTGCACTAGAGTTCCTCTTGTATGTGTGGGATAAATATTTTGCGGATTTTGATTGGTAAATACTGGAAGTGTTCTTTTTATTAACGGGCACTATAATTGGCAATTCGGAAATTATGGGAAATTATATCGATGGGTATTGTACCAATCAAAAGCTTTGAAAAATAAAGTCAGATCCGCACAAAAGCACAAATGTGAATTAAAATAAGGCCATGTTCCTATTCAAAAATTTCGCCCGTTAAAAGTACTGAGACCAAAATACACAATAACTAAATAAATAAATAAAAATAAAAATGAGGACCAAGTTCTTAGCTAAGCTTAGCAATCATTTTTAATGTCTAATATTGGGACGAATTATGGGAAAAATATTGCCAAGTTAGCAGTTTGCCTAGAAATGAGATGGTATCGTACCTTTCAAGAACTTAATAACGGCCGAAATTTTTTTATTTATTTATTTCAGTCTATGAATAAAAAAATTGTTACAGACTAAGATAACAAAAATACTTATAGTTATATTGTATAAATATCTAATTTAACAATGAAGTATGTGTAAAACGTAAATATATACAAAATTATTTTTACAGTTTATAAATCACAGCTATTTTACTATATTAATGTGCTGTTTTCACAATGCAAACAAGCGACCTGAGTAAAAAAAATTTATGGAAACTGGTCAAAAAACTAAGTGCTTTTCAAACAAATTTCAGACAAGCAATGCTTGTTTGCACTGTGGAAACAACACATGCGACAGTTATTTTATTACACTAAAAATTAGGAGTTTAAACTCAGATTTCTCAGTGCCGAATTCGATAAAAGATTAAGAAACTTTTTGTAAATTGAAATTAGTCTCGTTGAGCTGAACAAAGGCACGTGTTAATGTACCATTACGTACATAATTAGTCCTATGAAAGGGTACATCAAATAGCTTAGACTACCTAAGATTCCTAGGAGGTATATAAAACGGTACCATATTAAGCAAATCTGGGCAATCAATAAAACCATTAATAATATCAGATACAAATAGTGCCGATTGAACTATTCTACGCGATTCTAGAGTACGTAAGCCTATGAACATGCATTTGGACTCATACGGAACGGAAAATAAGTAAGGCAGTGGTCGTGAAGCAAATTTAATAAAAATGCGTTGAACTCTTTCAACACGAGAAATCAGATTAGAGACGTGAGGACTCCAAATAACAGAAGCATATTCTAGCTTAGATCTTACAAACGAAGTATAAATATGCTTGAGTGTGTACGGGTCAACAAATTCAGAGCAACTTCTTTTCAAAAAACCAAGCATTTTATAAGCCTTGGGTAGTATGAATTCAACATGAGATGCAAAAGACAAAGAGCTATCAAATATAACCCCTAAGTCCAACTTTGAATTTGACATTTTCAAATTTATACCATTAATGTTAAAGACAACCACAGTGGGAGTCAGAGACCTGTGAAAGGAGACATGTACACATTTACTAATGTTTAGAGTCAGACTATTAAGCTGACACCAATCACTTAAATTATTAATCTCAGTTTGCAAAATATGCGCGTCATTAGTTGATTCCAATTTCATAAACAATTTCAAATCATCGGCATATAGCAGATAACTCGATTTCAAGAAACAGCTACCAATGTCATTAATGAACAAGTTAAATAACAATTGACCAAGTATACTTCCCTGGGGTACACCCGACGTTTGCAAATAAGGTTTAGATCTATAACCTTCAATACTCACAGAGCAAATCCTATTGGATAAATAAGACTTAATCCATGCCAGGAAATTGGAATGGAAACCCATTACTCTCAACTTGGATATAAGCATGGAGTATGATAACTTATCAAAAGCTTTTGAAAAATCAGTATAAATTACTTCCACTTGAGAACCATGTTCCAACGCATCTAAGCAATATTCGCTGAAGAGAGTCAAATTTGTTATGGTAGACCTACCAGAATAAAAACCATGTTGATAGGCAGATATCCATGGTTCGGCTAGGAAAAACAATGTGTTCAAAAATCTTTGAAACACATGATAACTTAGAGATGGGCCTATAACAACTTACATCGTCTCTCTTACCTTCTTTAAAGATAGGAGAAACTGTTGCGCCCTTCCGCCTATTAATTGTGCTGATAGTATTTACATGAACTATTTATTAACTTCCTTTTTTTAATAAAGCAAATTAAAACTAAAACTTTTTTATAATAATTTTGTCACTAAAAAAACCAGTTGACCATGTTTTCACAATTTTAGAAACCGTAACCGGCTTTATTAAAATTTCAAAAAAGTCGAACTATTCGAAACCCGGTTTCTGGAAAATGTCGAATAATCGATCACCCTAATACATCCTATATACATATGTATGGGCCAAATCTAGTAACTGAAAATTTACAGCCTTCCTTTCCGTGCTGCCGTTGTTTTGTGGGGAATTTTTGGGATTTTGGAGATTTTTGTAAAAGTGTTTGGGAGTCCGAAGAACTTCTGAGGTTTCGGGGAGATTTTTGTAAAAATTTTTGGGAGTCCGGCAAACTTCTGGAATTTCGGAGATTTTTGTAAAAGTTTTTGGGAATCCGGTAAACTTCTAGGATTTTGGGGAGACTTTTGTCCTAGTTTTTTGGAGTCCGGGGAACTTATAATGAGATTTCGGGGAGATTTTTGTCCCAGGTTTGGTGAATTATTAGACCGGTTTTGTGTCTTAGGGTGGTATCCTTGCTTAGTGAAGGTGTCTCGGCTAAACACCAGGTGTCTTGGCTAAATTCTTGAGAAGTATCACATAAGTATCTTCTAGGCAATATTTAAAATAGTATTAATTTTTTTTAAAATATGCCTTCTATGAAATAATTTTTCTTAAGATTATTTTTTAAATATATTTTCTTCCAATTAATCTTAAAATGGCACTTATTTTTGCTTCCATACAATCTAAACAAATGACAAGTGTGATTTATTTGTTTAAAATCATTTTTATGATTTATAAGCATAGCTGCCAGATTTGACGATTTATCGTTATTTTGACGATATTTGGGCCTAAAAATAAATTTTGACGATTTGAAGATTTTTGCCCTAAATTTGAAGATTTTTTAAAATTTAAAGCTGACAACATGTATTTGTTGACAATATGCTTTTATCGCCTTTTTCAATCAATTCTAACGTACTTTTTTCGTCAAACATCTTGAACAAGTTGCATCTTTGAAATCTCATTAAAAATGTTTACGTTCTTGAAGACTAAACGCAACACACGCATTAAAGTCGCTCATCAAGCATGCCAAAGAGCCAAATTTGTTGATTTTTCATTCAGAATCATCGGTTTCACACGTAGAAAGAAATTTTCACTTATGCCAATATAATGTTTGATGGTTATTATGTTTTTCCTAAGCATGGTATGAAACTTTTAAATTTTTGGAAACGACTATCAGAAACGAAAATGAGATATTAGTAATTTATTTCCTACCTTGTCCAAATTTATTCAAGCAATTTTAATTTTACCACCCAGTAAAAAAGTTGATTCCAAAAAAGCAGGTTTCTACTATTATGGAATAAAATTAGCGCTGACAAACCTGCTGATATCACTGCTGATTTTGTATGGCAAAAGCGCTTTTGAAGCGCTGAAAATCATCGACATTTTCAGCACTAGAACTGAGAATATATGAAAAAAATGGTTTGATGTGGATTGGCGTCGTTAACGCCATTTTGAATTTTTCTTATTTCGTTTCTTTATTTCTTTTTATTAATTTCATAGTTTTGCTCAACTGTTTGTTATTTTAACTTCAACTAGTATCGAACTAAGAACCTTCAGGTTTGAAGTCCAACGTACCAATCACTCGACCAAAAACACTGTTGCAAAACGGCACAAAGAAACTCAAATAAACTTACTCTTCATTCTGGCTCAAAAACCTGCTTTGGATCAGCACTATAAAATCAGCTTTTTTGTATAGCTTCTGTACGAAGCTTTTGTATAAGTAAAAAGCAAATACTTTTCTTTCTTCAAAACCTGCATTGTTGTGACGCTATGAAATCAGCTTCTAAACGAGCTCATATTTTATTTTAAAGTGCATTATGAAGCGCTTTATTTCTTTAGTGCTTCAAAAAACATGAAAAGTTTTTACTGGGCATTTTCTGAAGCAAATATAGAAAGGCATCAGACATGGTGATTAAAAGTCTACGGATGAAAATAATTTCAAATAATTAATTTCTGAGAATATCTCAAAATAATTTTGTATCGTCACCTAAAACACAAAACGACCTAGCTAATATTTTCATAAATTTACAGCAGAAGCAATAAATATACTAAATTATGTAATTCTCCAGGTAGTTTTCCTTTTAAATTTTCTTAGTTAGGTATATTGCTAAATTTGTTCGGGAAAGTCTGATTTTGAAAGTATGTAGTTATGTGAACTGCATTGGAATTTATTAAAAAGCGCATTCGAATTTTTTTAGTTGGAATTATCGGTTTATTTAACGACATACATTATTAGCCAATTCACAAAGTATTCTATTGCGTCCTATTTGTAGTATTGCGTAAAATTTTAAGACTGTCATAAAAATGTTGTTGTTATTTTTCATATTAAAATATAATATGACAATACTATAATGTTACCT
Organism: Panzeria rudis; assembly: GCA_956483635.1. Lineage (NCBI taxonomy): Eukaryota > Metazoa > Arthropoda > Insecta > Diptera > Tachinidae > Panzeria > Panzeria rudis. Next base: position 68,955,215 of record OY101447.1, read on the forward strand.
ATGTTTTTCAGTGTGCTATTTACAGCCTTATTCTGGCAATTTGGTAATAATAAATTTGAAACTGAATTTTTGTTACCTTATTGTAACTCTTATTTGGTCCGGTATTCCGGCAATATGGTAATAAAAAAATAATTCAACTAATGTGGTGAAAAAAATTTACACATTTTTGTAACAAAATTTAATTATTTGAAATTATTTTTTTAAATAAAAAAAATATTGTGGAATGCCAAAAAGTAAATTATGAAAATTTTGGCTTCTACACGGACAATCGACCAAGAGAAAATCGCCCAAAGCCCTAATTTCTTTGAGATTTTATTCATATTGCAAAATAAAAATAGTTGCAAATCATACAAAAGCTTTGGGTAACAATCTTAGTGGCAAAATGAGTAATCGTCCGTCCATATTTTTGGATCATTACTGGTTATGCCAAATTGCGAAAATTCGCAAAAACTTGATAACTTTAAATAGATAGAGAAGTCTGATAGTGATTAAAAAGCGGCAAAACTATAAAAACCAAGAACTAGCAAAACAATTACGTTTACCGTAAAAATAGCGAAAATTTGTGAAAAATTGCAAACAAACCTTAAAATTGTTTTAAAATACCTAAAAAAATAAGGAGTGCAAAAACTCTGAAAAAATCCCCGAAAATTACGATATTTCGCAAAAACTTGTTAACATTAAAAAGATAGAAAATTCTGATACATAGTGATTAAAATTCGGTAAAACTGTAAAAAAGCAAAGAATTAGCTAAAAAAAAAAATCACTTTTGTCGCGAAAATATGCGAAATATTGCAAAATTGTAAACAAGCTCTAAATTGCTTTAAAATAGCTAAAATTTAAAAAGAAAAAGCTCGCAAACAATTTTAAAAATTATGCAAAATCACAATTTTTGCAATAAAAGAGATTTCTCTTTGCCAATTTTTGAATTGTTTACAGTTTTAACGACGTCTAATCAATATCAGACTTCGCCATATTTTTAATCTTAGCAAGTTTTTGCAAATTTCCGTCATTTTTGCGAGCTTTTCCGAATTATTGGCATTCCTCACAATTTTAGCCACTCTTAAGCAAATTTAGTGCTCGTTTGCAATTTCTCGCGAATTTTCGCGGTAAAATTGATTTGAGCGATGTTTATGAATTTAAGGGCTTGCTTCCAATTTTTCGCCAACTTCAATATTGAAAAAAATGCTTAAAATAAATTCTTGTTACCTACTTTTTTGTAGGTAATAGTTTTATTGACTTTTGTTACAATAAAAAATTATCAGAATACCAATTTCTAATTTTTATAACTTTGGTTACAAATTATAACCATGGTGACTATTATTACTGTGTCAGAATAGGCCCGTTAGTCAGCTGTTTTTTGGTTTACAAATTCAACGCAAGTTTATATTTTCAATATTAGCTCCTTTCGAAAAAATTATGGAAAAACAGTAAATTTAAATAAGACTGGAACATATATTTATAAAAAGTGAATGAATAGTTATTATAAAATTTTTGTCTTGTTAACACAATTATATACACAGAAAAAAATATTAATTATATCCAAAGAATTTTTCCATAAATGCTATGAATCTAACATAATTTTTTTCCAAATTATTTTCATTCCTGCTAGGAACTTTTACATAAATTAATTCATAAATTCTTTAAAAATTGTTTTTAAAAATTCAGTATTAAACTTGTATAGTCTGTCGTACTAGGCACAACTATTTCCTTTCTGCCAAACAGACTATTTGAAATTAATTGTATTTTTAATTTATATAAATAGAAAAGCATTTTAGAATTTGTTGACAAAAAGGTTGAAAATTTCTTTCAAAGCAACTTTGATTTCATAAATTTATTTATTGAAAGCTAAATTCATACTGGGAATGAAAAAATTATTGTATTTTATTTATAAATTACTAAAATATATGAACAATAGATTAAGGCCTGTTCACATATTACGTAGCGCTATTTTCGGAGTTTTCAAACCCCCCCCCCCCCCCCTTGGTAACGCTTTTTGCAAAAATTTTCAGTATAAATTATGTAGTCGGTAACAAATCCTCAACCCCCCCTGGAGCGTTACGTAATATGTGAACAGCCCCTTATGAACTTTTTTCATACTATTTATGTTCAAACTTTTTTCTGTGTACCTTCAAATAAGAAATAAAATTTTTAGAAACCAATTGTTTTCTTTTATTTGTATAACTCTAATTATTTAGTGCTATGAAAATGCCAAGTACTTAACTACTTGGTACCGCACTTATCTTTAAGTAAAACTTTCATGTTATAAAAAGTATTTTATCGAGTATGCATAAGAAAAAGAGTTGAGTAGTCAAAAGAGTCAATGTTTTTCAACTCTGCATTTATTTGCCATCAGAGAAAACCCTAATGTTACTAATTTGAAGAACTTTTCCGTTCACGAATTTGTATGGGCAACAACTTTTTAACCGACATAAAAATAGGTTATCAATTCGTCATGTTTTTTTTTGTTATGGATGTTCCCTCAAAAAAAATTCACATAATATCCAAATATTGGAAATAATCTGTAAACTTAAATTGATTAAACTCGCTAAAACTATAACGTCGAGAGAAAGCGCAAAACATTATGAAAATTCGCAAAACCTTGCTAAAATTTTAAATTTAATTTAAAAATAAATAAAGCCAAAAACTTTGAAAAAATTACATCTTTCGCAGAAGTAACAGAAATTCGCGAAAAACTGCAGTTTTAAACAAAACAATATTTTTATTAAAAATCCCTAAAAATCTAAGGTATGCTGAAAATTCGGTAAAAATGCGAAAATAGCGAAAATTCGCAAAAACTTGTTAACATCGGCATAATAGCAAAATCTAATATTGTTTAAAATTCACGAAAACTCCTAAGAAGCAGAATACTTGCTCAAATTCACTTTTATCGCGAACATTGCAAAAATTCGCGAGAAGTTGCAAAATCGGAAACAATCCGTAAATCTGTTAAAAATGAAATAACCTCTGAAAGAACGCAAAAATCGCAACTTTGCGAATAGTTTCTAAATGAAAATGAAGAAATCACTCTCACTGCAAAGAATAACAAAATCGCAGAAAATTTGATAAATCGCAAAAATAGCGCAGAAATTGCAATACCTCGTAAACGGTTTTGTTTAATTTTGATGTAATAAAATCACATCACTACAATGGACATTTTTGATATTTTCGAATTAAAAAGAAAAAATTCAAATAGTTTGTCGTCGTTCGACGACGTAAGAAACAGAAATACATAAACCTATCGCACGTTCCTTACGCTCGGCAACTTTCGTCCAACGTACTGATTGTATCTATTTTCATATACACAAAGTGTTTTCTTTCCTACAACGAATATTCGTAACGAAAAATTAGCGTTTGTCCCAGTTGTGTTTATAGCATTACTCAGTAATTACTTATTTACTGCATTTTAGTGTAACAGTAAACAAACGGACCTATTATTTTATTTTACTTTTAACGTTTATGACAATTTTCATATGGTAATACAGTAGGTCGTTCACAGTAGTGCTATTTGGCCTTAAATAGTACTTTATTACTTATCACTTTGGAAGATTTTATGAATTGGCTAATTGTTTAAAAAGTGATATTTTTATGACGATTTGTGGACGATTCCAGTGGTTCATTTTGACGATTTTTTCTCCAAAATTTGACGATTTTACCCCTAATTCATCTGGCAGCTATGTTTATAAGAAGCGTTGTTAACTTTTAAATTTCAAAAAGCACTGAAACCAGGATAAAAACGCGTAATATTTAAAAAAAAGCACTAAATTTAAAATTTTTAGTTTCATTTAAAAATTTTTAATATCCATTTGCTCATTTCATAAATTAGAATACACATTTTTTAGTGTATTAAAGAACATATTCATGGTGCTGCTTAAAAAGGGCCAATCCGCTATGTAAAATGGTGCGAGATTGCCAATTTTTACGCAACACCATCGATATAATAGAGTAATAACAGAAATAAATAAGAACAAGAAAGCTGGAAGAACCAAAGCCAAAGCTGGTATGGAATTACAAAATAGTCTTAATTAATCTATGTTTTTTTTTTTCAAACTCAGATACTTTTCAAAATGTTTTACAAAAAAATGTTTCCATACAAACTTCAAAACGGAAAACACGTATGTATTTGATTTATTGATGTATTGATTTAGTACAAATTTGAAACGCCTAGAAACAAAATTTTTTACAAAATCTGCCTAATCAGTGAAGTGAGTAGAATTTTTTACGAAAACTAATTGTGTGTGCGAAGTTTCATAAGAATCGGCTAAGTAGAAAAAGTTAAAATGCATATTTACTTTTCATGGGCGTGGCACTGCCCACTTTTCTAGCCACAATGATGTATTGTAACGATAGCTAAATGTTTATGCAAAGTTTCATAAGAATCTGTTAAGTAGAAGCAGTTAAAATTCATATTTACTTTTCATGGGCGTGGCACTGCCCACTTTTCTACACATAATTTTGTATTGTAACGATAACTTAATGTGTGTGCAAAGTTTCATAAGAGTCGGTTGAGTAGAAGTAGCTGAAAATTCATGTGATTTTACTTTGTATGGGCGTAACCCTGCCCATTTTTCAACGGGACCAATCTGGAAGCACATCTTTTTAAATCGCTTCATAAATGGCGGCGTTTTGAGGGAACATACATAATAAAAAATAAAAATAAAAAATACATGACGAATTGATAACCTTTCTCCTTTTTTTGAAGTCGGTTAAAAATGAAAATAAAGAAACTTTATTTCAGTATTTTATTTAGTATTACCTCTTTCCTATGAAAATTTAAAAAAGTATAGTTTCGTGATTTTGCGATATATACTTAATTAATTCAATAAGGTCTTCAAATTTAAAAAAGTGCATTTCAGACATTTTTTTAATTCATCATTTTTAATTTTTTCATTAAGATGAAACAAAAATTGTTCCCAGGCAGAAAAAGACAATCATTTAAATTTCAAGAGTTCGTGTCCTTCCCATATATCCTGAAATAAAGAATTACCATAACGGAGGGAAAAATAATTGTAGCTTAATGAAATTTTGTACAAACATTAGCTTTAATATACTTAATGCTGTGAATAAATTTCGTTAAATTTAGAGGAATTATACGCCTACTTCAAAAATGTCCTTTTTCAAAAATGTACAAATTATATGTTGTGAAAAATTGTAGTACTTTACCAATTTTTTTTTTGTTAAACTAACTGCTTAAAGTTGCCATATTTATTTTTTCATTACTTTTTCGAATAATTCTATACTTACCGGAAACTATTAATTTTGAATCATCAAAACTCTTAGACAAATTATCAATTTAAAAAAAATTTTTTGATTTTACTTAGTGAGAATATTTCTTATAAAACCAAGTCAAATATTTTTTTCAATTCAAACAAAAATCTTCAAATTCGATACATTCAGTTTCCAAAATAATCGAAAGGTGCGTGCGAAGTTTCATCAATGTCAGCCACGCCCAGCGCCTCCCTCCATACAACCCAAATCAATTTTTTTCGCATAAAATTGCTCCTATCCAAACAAAAGACTTCAAACTCCTATCCAAACAAAAGTCTTCAAACAAAAGTATTCAAACCCGGGAATTCCCGGGAAAGGAAAAAATAGGTAAATATATGTAAAACTATTTCTCCGGATTCTTGTTAATACAGTAAAATAACTGGATGGAATACCTTTGAAATGCGGCATATCTCATCCTGTCAACTATATTAGTTTGTCCAAAATTCGGATAATCCTACAGAGTACTAAGTTGATTACATATCGCGACCTTAGTATTGTTTTGGCTCACCGACCTTTTTAAAAAAATTGAGTTAAGTATAGGGTATATATATTTTGAGTGCCCTCTTTCAGAATCCAAAAACTTTTTCGCGAAATTGTTCCTCGTTTTTGAGATATCAAGCATTCATTGTGCTCGATATCATCATTTTTGATAAATTTTTTGTAAAAAAAATAATTTTTTTTAAATAAAAAAATAAAAATCAGAAATCAAATAAAATACCAAGTTTCATCAATATTAAATTTTTATTCCATGTAAATATCTTTTCTAATAAAATTTATACGCTTATTTTCAATAAAAAGTAGAAAATTTCATCTCAATAACAAGTTATTCAATACACAGCAGTTAGTATACACATGGAGCAACAAAAGCTACTTTTTACAAATAAAATAAAAAAGTGGTTACTGGAGAACATAACCAGATATTTTACTTTCAGTAAAAATATGTTAATTTCTAATCGGATTGATGAAAGTTCACAAAAATGTACATTTTTGTTCCAAACATATGCCAGAAGCAGTGGTGAGAATACAAAAAAATTCTATCGGATATATTTTGAGAAAACTGTATGTAAATCTTCTTTGTTGTTTTTCTCCATTCCGACTTTTTGGCATATGGGCCAAAACAATACTAAGGTCGCGATATACATAATTTAAAAGCGCTTGCACAGTTTTTATTAAGAAATCTGCAAAAACTGATTAAAAAAATAAAATTTACACAAACTTTTTTAGTCGAGTTATTTGATTAATCGACCTAAAAAATTACTCAAATAAATTTTTACTCGAAATTTAAAATATTTGTTTGATCAAACATTATTTGATTTCAATTATTCGATAAATTGAGCAAACATTATTCGAAAGAATTCCGTAGATGACATAAAAATTTTATAAATCGTTTAAAGGCTACAAGTTAAAGATAATTTTGTGTCGATCACAAGAGTGTCTTTTTTGCTGGGAATAAAATTTAAAAAACAACGAATTGAATTTGAGTTCATGGTAAAAAAATAAATTTTTTTTACAAAATAACAGCGTAAGATATTATTAATTTTTAGAATCGATATTAATAAGATTTAAAAAATAGCGAAATGAACTTAGTTCAGGGAAAATTAACAAAAAATAAATAATTTGTTGGAAAAAAAACTGAAAAATAATTTTAAAGTATCGTCGTATCGACAGTAAAATATCTCCGATACTGATGTATCGGAAAATCTTAAGTATCACCGATGTATCGGTATCGGTTATATATATATATATATATATATATATATATATATATATATATATATATATATATATATATATATATATATATATATATATATATATATATATATATATATATATATATATATATATATATATATATATATATATATATATATATATATATATATACATATATATATATATATATATATATATATATATATATATATATATATATATATATATATATATATATATATATATATATATATATATATATATATATATATATATATATATATATATATATATATATATATATATGTATATATATATATATATATATATATATATATATATATATATATATATATATATATATATAATGGGTGATTTTATAAGAACTATCGGAAAGTAAAAAAAAAAACACATAAAATTCAGAAAAATGCATGAAATATTTATTTGGATCGATAGTTGGGTCGATATAATTTAATGTTTGAAGATTATTTCATGCAAATGTTGGCCGCGGCTGCGCCTCAAATGGTCCATCCGCTTAGTCCAATTTTGGCATACTCTTTCCAACATTTCGGCCGGTATCTCACGAATAATGTTGGCAATGTTGGCTTCCAGTGCGTCAATCGAAGCGGGCTTGTCGCTATAGACATTAGCCTTAACATAGCTCCACAAAAAATAGTCTAGAGGCGTTAAATCGCACGATCTGGGCGGCCAATTGACTGGTCCCAAGCGTGAAATAAACTGTTCACCGAACTCGCCTCTCAATTGGTCCATTGTTTCGCGTGCTGTGTGGCATGTGGCACCGTCTTGTTGAAACCACATGTCATGCAAGTCAAGCTCTTCCATTTTGGGCAGAAAAAAGTTTGTTATCATCGCACGGTAGCGCTCACCATTCACAGTAACGTTGTGATTCGCATCATCTTTGAAGAAATACGGCCCAATGATGCCGCCAGCCCATAATCCGCACCAAACGGTTGTTTTTTGTGGATGCATTGGTAGCTCTTGCAATGCTTCTGGCTGCTCTTCACTCCAAATACGGCAGTTTTGCTTGTTCACGTATCCATTCAACCAGAAATGAGCCTCGTCGCTGAACACAATTCTTCGATAAAAAAGTGGATCTTCATCTAACTTTTCAAGAGCCCATTCACCAAAATAAAATTCAATACTTTGCAAGCGTTGTTCGTTTGTAAGACGATTCATGATTAAATTATAGACCAAACTGAAGATGTTTGACAGTGACACAAGATACAAAACGTGCGTGAGCTGTCAAAACTAGTGTTGCCAAAAAGATAATAGCAAAAAAATCACTCGTTATATATATATATATATATATATATATATATATATATATATATATATATATATATATATATATATATATATATATATATATATATATATATATATATATATATATATATATATATATATATATATATATATATATATATATATATATATATATATATATATATATATATATATATATATATATATATATATATATATATATATATATATATATATATATATATATATATATATATATATATATATATATATATATATATATATATATATATATATATATATATATATATATATATATATATATATATATATATATATATATATATATATATATATATATATATATATATATATATATATATATATATATATATATATATATATATATATATATATATATATATATATA